>OOFC01048524.1:0-16500 GCA_900323345.1 Pseudochromis fuscus
CAATGAACTCCCATTCAATTCCCTCTTTCTTGTACTCCTCTTGCTCCAGGACGAACATGTGATGGTTGAAAAACTGTTGCAGTTTCTCATTGGTGAAGTTGATGCACAGCTGTTCCAGGCTGTTGAACTGAAGAAATCAAAATACGGATGCTCAGCAAGTGGCCTAAGTATACTGAAAACAATGATACTAAGCATTAATGTATCCTGCATCATGATATTGAAATCAAGCCTTTGTGCAGTACGTATTATTGAAATAAAGTTGAATATGATTATGCAGTAATAGTCACGTGTACTTACATCAAAAATTTCAAATCCAGCAATGTCCAGGACACCGATGAAAAAGCTTCTTGCTTGCTTGGTATCCAGCATCTCATTGATTCTGACGACCATCCACAAGAACATCTTCTCATAGACGGACTTAGAAAGAGCCATGACGGAGTTGTTGACCTGAGGATTTTAATAGTTGGAAATCTGGTTAGACAGAACTAAAGATATTTAGCTTATGTAAACTCATATAGTTATGCCTATAAAGAAATGTGCTTTCTGTAAATTACCTGTGGCACTGTTTGACCTTTAACCACCATTTCATTGCCGACCTTGACTCTTGGGTAACACAGAGCCTTCAGCATATCAGCAGAGTTCAGCCCCATGAGGTAGGCGATTTTATCAGCCACTGTTGAAAGAAAAAATGATGAGTGATATGTATCATATAAGAATCTACTGTTACGGGGTCTGGTCCATGGTCTCCCTACAGCTTGATATCTAGCATACATTCCCTAGGAAGCCACAATCTCAGATGCTAAAATGCCACAGCTGGCTCCTTAAAAGCAAAACAAAAGGTCTACTCTGATCAGTATGTTAGTAATGAAAAATGATCAAGATTTATTTTACCCTCAGTGCCGTCTGGCTCAGCCTGCTCCTCTCGCTGCTTCTGCTTGAACTTCATGTTTCCATGATGCATCACGGCTCCAGTCAGCTTGTAAATGCCCATTTTCTCTTCTGCACTGAAACCCAGGATGTCGATAGCAGTCTGAAGAATAAAAAAATCAAAAACACAGGTTTATAGTAACACATTTTACTTACAATCACACAATGTATGATTTAAAAAAAGATTACTACAAACAACGTTCACTTGTTTACTGTGTATTATCATTGTACCAGGAAGACACCATAATGACATCTGAGAACCTATTAGAGTAAGAGCACTTTCATTATATTTTTACAATGTAACTTTTCCACTTCTGAAATTTACTCACATCAGTAGCGATGAATTCTTCAACGTCATTGATGCTCTTGACAGTGATTTCACCCTGACTGACCATGGGAAAGTCATAAGGATTGGTGGTGATGAGGAGACCCTCTGAAAAACAAGTACATTAATTCATTATACAAACATGTGTTATGTATTTATTTAAATAATTACAGACTGAGGGGCTACATTGCTCACCTATTAGCTCAGGCTTGTGGCCTGTTGTGAGCTGATAGAAGATATGGTAACTTCTCTCAGCAGACAGTTGGAACGTCACTCGAGACTTCTCCAGCAGATCTATAAAACAAGGGAAAAACATGGTTTACTGTATGTCCTGTCAATAAAACCTCTGGAAAATGAAGCCAAGAGTGCTTACATGTTTCAATATCTGCAGAAGCCAACTTTCCAGTTGTTCCAAAATGGATTCTGATAAATTTACCCTAGAGAAGTACACCATCATTAGTGTAGGCATATTAGGGACTGTGCTAATGCATATACCTGCAGGGATAACTAACTACAATCACCTTTTCTTCTATTTACGACTGCACTACTGCTACCAGAGCTACAGCAGAAGACTTCACCACCAAGACTATGCACACAAAACCAGTATTCTCCTCACCTTAAAACTGACCTACATTCTGTAGCAGATAGAAAATAAAGGTAATGGACGAGCAGATCATCTTAAGTACAAACATTATTTTGAGAAACTTACAAAGCGAGATGAGTTGTCATTCCTCACAGTCTTGGCATTACCATAAGCTTCCAGCAGTGGGTTGGCTGCAATGATTTGATCCTCCAGCGACCCCTTAAAATTATATTAAATAACATGTATTTTTACTTTGAAATTAACATTTACATTGTCATCATACAACTGTATAGTGCATTATATGATTTACCTGCATTTTCCCAGGAACTGGTTCAGCTTTCTTTCCTCCAGCAACTGCGATTGTCGCAAAGTACTGGATGACACGTTTGGTGTTGACAGTCTTTCCTGCACCAGATTCTCCACTGGAATGCAGAAAGTTATAGAAACACATGTTGGTGTAAATCAAACATTATATAGGCCTACTACTAGAAAATAGTCAGTTAGTGTTATATCAGTCAAGATAGGTCTCTTTCATTTAACTTACGTAATCAGGATGGACTGATTCTCACGGTCTGTTGAACAAACACACACATGGTATTATTAGATTCCAATAATCATAAACAGGAAGAGAGCATTATATACTCATATCACAGCAACTCCAGAACCTGCAAGCTTATCAGTGACATCAAACTATCATGGAAGATATCAAACATTTTTAAGGGTTAAATGAGTTTAGAGATATTTAGACTTTCCAGTCAGGACATACTGCAGCTTATAAAGTTATTGATACCTTGGAGCATGAACTGATAGGCATTATCAGAGATGGAGAAGATGTGGGGTGGAGCCTCAATCCTCTTCTTGCCCCTGTATCCTGTCACAACCACTGAATCGTACACTGGGAGCCACTTGTAGGGGTTCACAGTGACGCAGAACAGCCCAGAGTAGGTCTGTTTTAAGGAGGAGAAATGTCAAACAGCCAAAAGACTCACAGATGAAGCAAGTACCACCTCCTAACAACAGACCATGTCAAAGTGTGGGGATAAGGCGGTGCTCGTAGTCAAAGTGTTGGTTGTGAGAAAAATGGATAGGTTTGGAGATCTAAGCAACTTTAACAAGGGATTACATGGTATGGCCAAACAACTGAGTCAAAGTATCTCTGAAATACTTGACTTGATGAGCAGCCATGAATACCACACACCGAGAGTCTGAGGATTGACAAACCATAAACTGACATTGGGTTATTGCAGTTTTACTGAAACAAGTCGGATCTGTGGTGGCTCCACATCAGAACTTACAGGACTTAAAGGATCTGCTGCTAATGCTGCCTTGGTGCCAGAAATCACAGGGGAACCTCAAAGGTCTTTAAAGTAAATACCACAGTGGGCTAGAGCTGCAGGTGTTCACACTGTGGGCCCATCAGTGTGTGTATATATAACCCCTAAAATCTCAGGCCCCTAGTACAGGACCTGAGTGTGTGTGTGAACACTGTACAACAAGTTTTATTTATTGGCTTAAATGGTCTTACATAGATCATCCATGCTGCATAGCGCTCTTTGAGGTTATACAGCACAGAGGGTTCACTGAGGTGGGTCATCATGGCCATGTCCTCAATCTTATCAAACTTTGGAGGATTCATGGGGAAGATGTCATCATCCTTTACAGTGAGAGTCTGCACCAAAACAGTGAAGAATTTGTACAAAGTAATCAGACATGTAGTCATTACTTTCAAATGTCTGTTGTATTGTATGAGAATAGATGCCTACATACCTTTCCACCTTGAACTTCAACTGTGGCTTTGCCACCCTCCTTCTTCACTAGTTTCCCCTTCAAGTACATCTCAGCGGGCTCTGCCACAAAGTAAGCTGTTTTGGCATCAAAGGGAGTGTTTTGAGCCTCTATTCTCTCCCTTTCAGGTTTCCGGAGGTAAATGGCCGCCGGGCCAAAACACTCCATATCCGCGTCCCCCATGATGAACTTTTACTGTAAGTGAACAAAACACGAAAAAGAAACAAGACAATAGTCATTCATTGTAAATACACACACGCCTGTGTCCACACTCAAGGTGCTTCTGTAAAAATAGTAAATAAAAGTAAAATTTAACTTGTATTAAAAGGACACCTATTAGATTAAATAAAATAAGACAATGTACACATCGCTTATTAACACAGATATTTTCTGCCGTATCACTGGCTGCACAGACGTCCTTACCTATTTGGTTGCCACGAGATGCAATTGTGGTGTGGATACTAGAAAAGGCAAAGTTAAATACACATTTAAAAACATAACTGTCAGACATTGGTAGTTTGTTTTTTAAGTTTGAGCAAATCTTGCAAAAGAACTGCTCTTGAGCACCCAAATAATTAAAACCACAGGGCACGGCTAAAGTGTGATACAAAACTTACCTTTGTTGGCAGCCTCTCAGTCCAAAACTCCTGTGGAGTCTGGGGGTGCGTCTTTTATACTGAAATCTCTGGGCACCATGAAGGAACAGCCCTCCTGTTTAGGTCACTAAGCTTGCCTTAAAAGAACAGTATCAAATGGCTTCCCCACTTCATCATCACAACTGTCTGCTTAGACAGTCACCTAATCCTGTAAAATTTAAAAGCACCCATTAACTGTAACCCCAGGTCAAAATGTCCTGAGCTAAAACTAATCAATCAAAAGTTATAACAGCACATTTTAATATCTGAATAAGTTATACTTTGCGAGGTTTAATTAGGAAGGAATGGTGAATAATTCATATGTAGTTCATTTCTGAGATACCACACTTTTATTTTCTTAAATAAAAATGAGAAACTATTACTATTAGTCAAAGTCTTTATGCCACAGACATCTGCATAAGAAATAATTATATCATCAAATCTTTGGCAGTGACATTGTTTCAAATATCTCCTAAGCAGAGGCCCATGTGTTTAGCTGAAGCTAATTTAGGAGTCCATTATGGTCGCTTATACTGTTTTGCTTTCTCTCTAAAGAAAGAAGACACCTCAGACGCTGTGAAAGTATTCTCTTGTGGTATGATTAAGTTGCAATAAAAAGTGACATTCAATATGTCTGGCTTTCCTTTACAGTCTTATTAGGACTTAAAGCAAATATAGCCTCCAGCTCACAAATGCCCGAGCTCTCACTATTGCAATTGTTGACAAATGCTTTGAATGCTTCTGTTAATTACATGTCAGATGTTTTTCAGCATCCTGTTACTAAGTGCATCACAAAAATGTCCAGGCTGTGAAGCTCTGTATTTCTCACTATCAGTATTGTGGCTAGTTCATAAACTCATCTTGTTGAATTGAGTTAGGGTCTATATGATGGTGAGTAGAGATCTATATGAGTTTGTTGCTGTTTCTGTTCCTTTGTACTTTAGTGAGTTTGGCTGGTGCATGGTCCGAGCATTGCTTATTATTGTTTGTTCCTCTGTGCTACAAATGCTTCTGCTGTATGAAAAAAACATGACATCTAAACATCCAACTGAGTAACTATTGCTAGTTACAATTACTGGTGTAGAAAAAAGTAAAAAAAAACTACTTAGTAGTAGCCCTGATGGTAGCAATGATCAGGTGAGCTGATGAGCTCTGTACATTTCAGTCAGGAAAATCCTGGCAAATGGAAATTTCCATTAATAAATATCATAATTTTATGCAAAGTTTATGTTCCTGTACAGTTTAAGTGAAGAAGCAGAGATTAAATTTGGCAAACAGAAGAAGTTTTGCACCTGTTACCATTATAGTTGTGTATATTGTGTTGTACCAGACTGTGTTGTAAATGGTCAGTGCGCTGTTAAACCATGTTACTGTTTTAAATGAGAGGAAATGTAGTAAGGAAATCTGGAAAATGCTGATAAAAATCATTGTTCTTTACAGTGGGAAATGTAGACACACTGTACAGTAAACAGGGAAACAAGGGAAACAACAGAGAAACAAAAAAACCTTGGAGACCCACACATCAAATTGAGGGAGATATCTGGCCAATCCAGTTGCCCTAATTTCACATGACCTGCACAGAAAAACATAGAATAAATAATTCTCTACACAATCATAACCCCCCCAAGAGTTTACTATTACAAGGTGCTCTTTTCTCAATGTATTTTCAATTACATCCATTGTATTAATTCACATAAACAGAGCTAACAATCCACTGTAAATTAGCAACTTGTTTACACCATAGACCACCTGTTGCCTCTAAGTAAACACTATTAAGACTTCTTGTGGGACCAAGACATTTTTGAATTCCTACGGAGCAAATATTCCCCTGTGTGTAATAAATAAGGCGTCTCTGTGCAGGTGTTACGCAACACACTGAGAATTTTGTACGTGTGTGTGTGTGTGTGTGTGCATGTGTGTCCTTTTACTTTCGAGTGAGAGAGAAATTCAAATATAGTGGAGGCAGAAAGGAAGCAAGGAATAGTTTTCTTGAGTTGACATCCTGAAACGGATCCATTTAAAATTGCCTTTACACAACAGTGGCAAGGTAAGTTAAATACACCTGCACTTTACGTATCATGCTGGTGTATTTTCATGTGTATTGTCTTGTGTGTTACTGATTGATGTCATTGATCAATGTGTTGACTGCATCGTGTGTGATTTTTTTTTTTAAATCGTGAAACAAATGCTAAATCTGTCTTCATTTACATACAATATAAGTGACATCCTTCTTCTACTCTGGATTGTTTGTGAAAGTTTCCTCTTATTTAACTACGCACACTAAAAAACTATGTCCCAACGCAGTACTTCTAGTACTATTACTAACCTGGATGTAAGTTTATCTACTAGGAATGGTGTACTTATAGACAATTAACAAGGTAAATATCATATAACATGCAGTTGTTTAGAGTCAATGCCAAGTTACTGGTTGATATGAATTTTCTATATTACTGTCTTTGTGTGTATGTGTATGCATATATATATGTATGTGTATGCATATATATGTATCTATAGATATGCATGCAGAAAACACGGTTTAGTTTGGCACATCTGTTGCTATTGAGTTTATACAACTATAGTTTAGGTTTAGATAACCCAATATTTGGGTTTTCCTAAAAAAAAAAAGGATGCCTCCTTTATTATTTAACCATTATACAAAGATAAATATTTTCCATCTGCATGATTATTACTATTATTATTCACTACAATTCTATTTCATGAAATTTCAACACAGCACACTCAGGCAAGTGAGGAGATACCATGATGGTAAGAAGCCTGATGTCATGATATTTCATGAAACTTGGAGTCTGCTTGTTGGTTTGTGGCATGAAAATCAGGGGTGCAAGATCATCCCTGCACATTTGGAGCTTTCTAGTTTTCCCTAAACAGAGACAAGCATTTGTGAGGCTTTCAGTGACTGTGACCATGAGTTCACCCGGTAAGTGTGCTTAATGCAGATGTGCCACTAAAGTAACCCTGTGTTTGTAAATGATGCATTTTGATTAAACCACCACAAATTCTTTTTTTAAATATACGACTAATAAAGCCAATAAAGCTGAATTACAGAATTTTAGAACCCACCTTTTAATTAAGTTGAATTAATTTGACTGAGGGAAGTGTGAGGTCTTAGTGAAGTGCACTGCTGTTCTGAGGCAATTATGATTTTTGTTTTAATCTGTTAATTTTCTTCAGAGGAGATAGGTGCTTTGACTAACTTTCTGGAGTGTATTCTTTCAGTGTTGTGCCCATAAGGAGATTAGTTACTGGATATCAGTTTATATACTAATGTAATGTGTTATGTTTCAGATAGCAGTATATTGTATTGTCCATTTTAATTTACATTTTAATCATACTTAATTTAATTACTAATATATATTCCCTTTTCTCATAATAACAATTGATGATATCAAACCATATCACTTAGTCGTCTCTGGCTGGTTAGTCTAAAATATCATGTTTATCTTTATGTTTAATGTGCATTCAATAATTTTATGTGTGTCCAGTAGTAGTGCATCTCTCTATAATTTCTCATGCACTTAGAGTCTCATTCATTCATTTTTAACTGTGGTCCTTTCTCTTCTTTACAGGTAAGTGGGTCTCTCCATTGATCAGCCACAACATTAAATATGAGCAAATATGAAAATAAGCAAGCGTAAGGATCTGAGCAACTCTGATGCCTAGATGTCCGGGTCAGTGCATCTCAATACCAGCAGGTCATGTGTGTTGCCAGTCTGCAGTGGTCAGGAGGAACCAAAAGTGCTCCAAGGAAGAATAACCACGCAGGATGCACTGATACTCATGAATGAGTAAAGGCTGGTCCATGTGGTCTGATCCAGCTGACACACACACAATTGCTGAAAATGTTAATGTTGGCTATGACATGAAGGTGTCAGACCACACAGTGAATCGCCCACCACTGAAAGCTTCTACAATGAATATGTGAGCATCAGAATTGGAAAATAATGCAACAGAAAAAAGTGACCTATTCTGGTGAATAACATTGTGTGTGTGTGTGTGTGTGTGTGTGTGTGTGTGTGTGTGTGTGTGTGTGTGCGTGTGTGCGTGCATGTGTGCGTGTGTGTGCGCATGTTTGCATTGCTTACCAGAGGAAGAGATGGTGATGCATTAGCCAGCAGAGGCAATGTGATGCAATGAACAATGTTCTCCTGGGAAACCCTGGGGCCTGTATTTATGTGGACATAGGTAGGTGCTAATTTGACACATAGCACCTACCTTAGCATTACTGCAGACCAGGAACACCCTGTCATGGCAATGGTGATGCCTGATGGCAGTGGATACTTCTAGCAGAATAATAAACCCTGCCACACTGCAAAAAAAAAAAAAGGTGGAATATGACAAAGAGTTCAAGGTGTTGGCTTGGCAAACTGTCCAGATTCCAATCAATTTGGGCATCAGTGGGATGTGCTGAACAAACTGATCCCTGAAAGCCCACCATCACAATTTGGAGGATTTAAGGGACCAGCCACTAATGTATTGGTGCCTGATACCACAGAACATCTTCACAGTTCACTGTGGAGTCCAGGCCTCGACAGGTCAGAGGTGTGCTGACTGATGGGGACCTGCACAGTATCAGGAATGTAGTTTTAATGTTGTGGCTGATCGAGGTACTTGGGTATACAGATGAATATTCTTTCCAGTACATCTCATCATTTTCACCTTTCTGAAAGAGACTTCCCAACTTTTGTATCCTACAAATTAAGTTAGTTTCAATAGTTTTACTTTTTTTTTTTATATCATATACTGTACACTAGCATTTCTTACTTTGTCTTGGAATAATCCCAAGTATGTGTTTTTTAAATAAATCATGGAAAACTATTTTACAACTGTTTCAAGTAGTCGCTTTTATACGTACCGCTCTCAAGCTTTTCTTTGATGTTTCTGACATTTGGCAAATCACTTTCCATCTCACTCGAGTCTCTATGTTTTCTTCTTCTTCCCATCCCTGTGTAAAAGAAGAATACAATAGCTTTGGTTAATTGGTTTTGTTAGGCACTTTTCTATTGTAGTCCATTTGTTTTCCTGATTATTGTAAAACTTGTGAGTGTATTACATGGCATCTAGCTCATCAATAATATATGAAGAGAAAGATTTACTGACATTCAATACATTTTACACAAGACATCTGATTTATGAGAGTTAAAATGCAGCCTGTGAACACGTCTTGAGGAGCTTTCCAATGATAGAAACAATATACTGATAATGCCAAATGTTTTAGCTTAATATCTAAAATGTTTAACAGAAAACCTATATCACAAAGCAAGGAGTTTGAAATGTGGACATTTGAAAGAGACAATGGATGAAAACAAGAAAAAAATCCCTACACATGCACAGGAAACTTATAACCAGTGAAGGGCTGACAGGCATATACTTCTTTTGAATATGAATCCCAATTTGTACATAAATTATATATCTGAAAATGTGTTATACCATATTTGAAGAGTGTTGTGATGAAGGGAGGGTCCAGAGTGTCCCCGTCTTCTGTCCTTTCTTCGTGGGTGAGATTTAATCATCCTCTTGTGACCTTGTATAAAACTAACTGGAAAGTACAAACATTTTTTTTTTTTTTTTAAATTAAATTCAACAAATACATTTTGAAAACTCAATATACTGATTTATGTCAGTGCATGTTGGTGATGTGATGTAAGACACCAGAGAATGATGATGATAGAGAAGCTTGTAACATAAGCAGCATGTTTGCACCTTCGCAACTTGAGGCTCCCTCTGGTGTTTATAAGAGACCAGTGACCTCCACCACAAACATTAATACACACACACCGTGTGGCAGTCATTAGCACCACAAGGAACTGACAGCAACCCAAGCTCCCGCTCCTAATGTGATAATATAGTAAAGGTTGTTTCAAGGCACAGCACACAGGTTCAGAATCAGCTAATCGGTAGAATATATCAATTGTGACATAACGACCTGTCAGTGGTATGACAATACCAAATCTCACCTAAATGAAGCCATTCGTTTCCAAAATATCATGTATGAGTAATAGACCGTGAGAGACCCACAGACTCCACCCCACTTCTCATCTCCTCACACCCTTCTCAAATAATAAAACACAAATCATGCCAAAAACAAAACATCTTGACAATCGTCAAAATAACAGTAGTTACCGTCGGTGGTTCTTACAGCCATATCTGAGCAGAGCTTAATGCAAGCATGCACTGAAAAATTACAATATCCATCCTTAGAATAAATGACAACAGAGCAGAGTTAATGCAGCATAATAAAGGAATCTTTAAAAAGAAAAACACATTCTTGACACTGATGTGTTATTGAGGTCAACATATGCATCCTTGTTTCATAAATTAAAAATATGGGCTCAAAAAAGTTTTTAAGTGCTTTACTTTGCCCCTCGAATACACCAAGTCTAATCTAAATTAGTCTGAACGGCTCCAGTAACACAACAAATGTCAAACGTTATTAGTGTTTACACACAACTGTTTCAAAACAGTAACAACTTTTCTACACAATTGTAACTTTAAAAACTACAAAACAATAAGTGCAAAATTCTACATACAGATCCCAAATCTATTCAATAAAAAAATAGAATAAAAAGTACTTACAATGGATGCCACTGTTACTGTAAATGTATATCCATGCTGTTTGTGGACAACCAATAAACTGGAATGTTACTCAACACTCACCTTGGTTTATTATCCCAAGTCCAGTTGTTGCTGTTTGACAAATGAAGAAACTGACAGACGTTGATCAAAGGCCATAAAAAAACAATAAGCCTCTTGAGCATGTGGCATTTGGCCTGAGCATCAACACAAGCCTGGTGCTATATTTGAGTTTTGCCCTAATAAGACAGAAGATTTCCAAGCAGGTATCATATAACACATGTTCATTGAAGACAGAGGCTCATTATATCTTGTGGGGTAACCACTTTAGAATTTCTTCTTCTTATTCACTGCCGTAAGCTGATCCTCTTTCCGATGGAAACAGTGCCTAAGGGCTGTCTCCCCACACTGTTTTGTGTGCCGCCTGCGTGCCACGTTCTTCACACTTGCCATCTATGACAACATCTTCTGTGCACTTCAAACAAAGAAAGCAGCTTGGAATTGAATCAACAAAGTTCCAAAAAACAGACTGAACTTTGATGTACACAACAAACCCTCATGGAGAGGTCATTTTTAAAACAAAGAAGAGGAGATGGAATCCATCACTCAGCTGCTCTACATTTAGGGATTGTCTCAGTCTCCCTTGTGTATCCCTTAAGAACAAGAATAAGAACAGCTGTTGGCACTGTTGTGAGAGGTAATCCCTTGGCAATCCTTCCTTTTCTTTAAAGCTCATTGGCACTTTTTAATAATTTCTGACGTGTAAGGACTCTGAAACAGTATATCAGTGACTTTTTAAAGCTTCTCCAAAGCATTGCAAGGGGCTACTGTTGTGCCAGAGCGCATTAAAAAGAGGGATTAGTCACACCTTTGGACTGCCAGTCAGTAACTACTGTCTTAACTTTGAATAAGACCTGAACTGATTTCACATCTGTAACTTATTTGTAAACACAGTAACATACACAAACAGAAAACTTTATATCTGCATGCTACAGAACTTCAATAAAAAACATCCATGGTTCATATTCTCTGTGTGAATAGAATAATTAGCACTAAAAGCAAAGCTAAAAGAAATACAACAAGCTTATTGTTCATGAGTAGTCACCAGTAAAAAAAAAAAAGTGTATTTATGTGTATGTATATTTCTAAAACACAAAATGCTAACTTATAATGGATTCTAAAAGACTGAATTAAGTGGCATGAAAGGCATCCTGAAAACACAAAGGGTAAAGACACAGAAAGAGACAAGAACTGCTGCACAAGCACAACTGCCGGAGACATGACCAAATACAGCGACCCACATGTGATAGGCTCCCATCACTCTATATAAAAGGAACAGCAAACCAGCAGCAAGCACAGGCACCCAGCAAAGGTAAGTTTCTCTGTCACTTAGATATATGTCAATACTGCCTAGCATCATGGGAATCAGCCCAGTTCTGTGTTTATAATATTAGGATATATATTATTTCTTTTAAGCTCTTTTTTCTTGTCTGATTTCAAAATAATGTATGACAGAGTCAACTCTTTGATGTATCATTGGTGATGCTTAAGTCATTGTTTGATTTTTTAGAAATCTGCATTGAAGTCTGACAGAAACTCCCCTGATCACCTGTTGTCCTTCAAGGTAAACTAAGCTTTTTATTTATCTTAGAAAAAAGACACAAGATTAATGCCAGTGGATATGAACTTTCGTTGCACATGTTGACACTTAGGATTGTCGCAACTTTTTGGTATTTAAATCTACTAGTCAATCACCCACCTGTCTACTTTTCTGGTATTTAAAATGAAAGCCTTTTGTTTTGTTTGTTCACAGTAAAGTGCCATCATGGGGGACTCGGAAATGGAGTGTTTTGGCGCGGCGGCCATTTACCTCCGCAAGCCAGAAAGAGAACGAATTGAAGCTCAAAACACTCCTTTTGATGCTAAGACCGCATACTTTGTGACAGAGCCTGCTGAGATGTACCTCAAGGGAAAACTTATCAAGAGAGAGGGCGGCAAAGCCACCGTGGAGACTCTCACTGGAAAGGTAAGAAGGCAGCAGCAGGATTAAAAGTTTGAGTGTGCTTAACCCTTACATACTTCAGGTCAAATTTAACCTGATTTGACATTTGACCCTAGAAAAATACCCTAAATGTCATTTTCTTTCAGTCTGAAATTTGATGACTTTTCCTAAAGCGACCCAAAATATACAAAAAGAATAAGGTTAAAGTTTAATACTTTTGTAGATTCTACACTTTTTAAAGGACAGTAATGAAATTTAAGCAAATATACCTGTGATAGCTATGGCTGTGCCTCAACTGACCAATTTCTGACCTTGCAGTATTGTAAGAAACTAAGTTAAGTTAAACTCCCTTTTTTCAAACCACTTCTTTGGAGGGACACAGGGCCAAATGCTTTGGTTTGGCTAAAACATTTTACAGAAGATGACAGATACAGAAAGATCCTATTCACAGATGACAATAAATTTGAGATTCATCACTAAGCTTATTTCTGTGCATCCTCTGTCTTGTTGGCAGACTCTCACAGTGAAAGAAGATGAGGTATTCCCCATGAACCCTCCGAAGTTCGATAAGATTGAGGACATGGCCATGATGACCCACCTCAGTGAACCTTCTGTGTTGTATAACCTCAAAGAGCGCTATGCAGCATGGATGATCTACGTGAGTTTTTCTTTAATACAAAATGAGGACGTAGATGAGAGTGGCGATGACGACAGAAAGATGTGAATGATCCTGTTTGTCTCCACAGACCTACTCTGGACTGTTCTGCGTCACTGTGAACCCCTACAAGTGGCTCCCAGTGTACGATGCAGGAGTCGTGGCAGGGTACAGGGGCAAGAAGAGGGTTGAGGCTCCACCCCACATCTTCTCCATCTCTGATAATGCCTATCAGTTCATGCTCCAAGGTAACAAACATTTTGTAAGCTATCATGTGCTCAGGAATAGTGCTGCCACTCTTCAAAATTCGACTCCTAACTACTGTATATCATTTTGATGCCTTACAGACAGAGAAAACCAGTCAATCCTGATTACGTAAGTGCTAACAACTTTACATGATTAAGTATTTCCAACAATAGGAATGTGAGTGATTTTTAAATCATATATCTCTGAACAAATCCCTCAAACCAGCGGAGAATCTGGTGCAGGAAAGACTGTCAACACCAAACGTGTCATCCAGTACTTTGCGACAATCGCAGTTGCTGGAGGAAAGAAAGCTGAGACCTCTGGAAAAATGCAGGTCAGTGAAGTTGTGCAACATCAATTTAAATTTAATTTAAAAACAAAGTATCGTGACATTTACAAAATAGATGTTGTTTGTAGGGGTCACTGGAAGATCAAATCATTGCAGCCAACCCACTGCTGGAGGCTTATGGTAATGCCAAGACCGTGAGAAACGACAATTCTTCACGTTTTGTAAGTTATTGCGATCATTTCTCCTTGACTTGATATTTAGTTGAGCAATTTTGTGGAACAATTCACTGTAAGACACTGTAAGGTAAAGTGAAGCACATCATTTTCATTAAAAGGTTTCTCTGTTTCTGCATAGGGAAAATTTATCAGAATTCACTTTGGGACAACTGGAAAGCTGGCTTCAGCTGATATTGAAACATGTAAGACATTGTTTGTGAAACTCATCACACATTTCTTCAACTGTGCTTTAAGAAAAACTTTCCCTAATGATTCACAATTGAACTTAACTTAAATAGATCTGCTGGAGAAGTCTCGAGTGACGTTCCAGC
Source organism: Pseudochromis fuscus (assembly GCA_900323345.1). NCBI lineage: Eukaryota > Metazoa > Chordata > Actinopteri > Pseudochromidae > Pseudochromis > Pseudochromis fuscus. The sequence continues at coordinate 14,586 of OOFC01048524.1, forward strand.
TGTCTGCTGAGAGGAGCTACCACATCTTCTATCAGCTCACAACAGGCCACAAACCGGAGCTCATAGGTTTGAGATTAATAAATAATACTGTCAGTTATATAGCAAACCAAACAAACAATGCTTTATCAGAGACATCATATGTTCTCCTATGTTCACATGTTTTTTTGTTTCTTCAGAGGCTCTCCTGATCACCACAAATCCCTATGACTATCCCATGATCAGTCAGGGGGAGATCACTGTCAAGAGTATCAATGATATTGAAGAATTCATTGCTACTGATGTGAGAACAATTTTACTTTGATCACTGCATGTACAGCGGTACCTAAGTAGACTTGTGCTCCCTTTTATGGCTATTATCTATAATTCAATAGACTATTATTAGCTCATATATATGTATGTACTGCAGGTTAGAAAAAGAACCTTGATATTTACAACATCTAGAACACAGTGAGAGACTGAAGAGGCTAATATCAGTTTGCTTTATTGTTGATTGTTCACTCTGGGAGTTATGGTCCAGTCCTTAAAATGTGTTACTGATTGGCAAATGCTAGGGAGGTCAAACAGAAAACATCAGTATGCTTTTTTTTTTCCAGTTCCTTTTTCTTACTTGAAAGTAAACTAATCTGCAACTGTTTGTGTGATCTAAACTTGCTCTTTGTACGACAGACTGCTATTGACATCCTGGGCTTCAATGCAGAGGAGAAGGCAAGCATGTACAAGCTGACTGGAGCTGTGATGCATCATGGAAACATGAAGTTCAAGCAGAAGCAGCGAGAGGAGCAGGCTGAGCCAGACGGCACTGAGGGTATGAAGTTAGAGGACCTTTGATTTAGCGGTATATCTGTGACCTTATCTTAGTCTTGGTTTTAAAGATTTCTGTTTGTGTTCTTCTTTTAGTGGCAGATAAAATTGCGTACCTTATGGGTCTGAACTCTGCTGATCTGCTTAAAGCACTCTGCTACCCCAGAGTGAAGGTTGGGAATGAGTATGTGACCAAAGGTCAAACTGTTCCTCAGGTAAAGAGCACATACCAAAACATACAACACACATTTGCAGACTGATAATACTGAGCACACTGCAATTCAATATCCTTGTTAATAGTTGTATAATTCATTTTTTAAAATCAGGTCAACAATGCTGTCATGGCTCTCTGCAAGTCCGTCTATGAGAAGATGTTCTTGTGGATGGTCGTCAGAATCAATGAGATGCTGGATACCAAGCAACCAAGAAGCTTTTTCATCGGTGTCCTGGACATTGCTGGATTTGAAATTTTTGATGTAAGTTTGCAGAAATGTGCATAAAATGTTGAAATCATCTTAAGTTGGGGAAATGTTAATACAAAAAAATATGAATTCATATTCCACTTTTCTCTTGTTAATAATCAGTTCAACAGCCTGGAACAGCTGTGCATCAACTTCACCAATGAGAAACTGCAACAGTTTTTCAACCATCACATGTTCGTCCTGGAGCAAGAGGAGTACAAGAAAGAGGGAATTGACTGGGAGTTCATTGACTTTGGCATGGACTTGGCTGCTTGCATTGAGCTTATTGAGAAGGTACCACAGGAACATCTTCAACAATTATCTACACTATGATACAGCATTACAGATTGTTATTTTGTGTTATCCTCAACAGCCAATGGGCATCTTCTCCATCCTTGAAGAGGAGTGCATGTTCCCCAAGGCAACAGACATAACCTTCAAGAGCAAACTGTACGACCAGCATCTTGGGAAAAGTGCCCCGTTCCAGAAACCCAAACCAGCCAAAGGCAAAGCTGAGGCCCACTTCTCACTGGTGCACTATGCTGGCACTGTTGACTACAACGTACTTGGATGGCTGGACAAGAACAAGGACCCCCTGAACGACACTGTGGTTCAGGGGGTCCTTGTTCTTGTCCAGCCATCCAAGTACGTTG
>OOFC01048525.1:8232-18974 GCA_900323345.1 Pseudochromis fuscus
GGCAGAGTTGTGTTTACACTGCCCCAAAGTGACAGAAAAAAGAATGACTCGGTGCAAGTGCAGATATGTTTGCGTAACCTCTGCTCAGATCTACTTTGCTGTCAGTCGTCTTGTGCTGAACTAAAATAACTGCGTGACTCATTTATTGGTCAATTTACAAAAATGCTGAAAACCTGATGAGTCACTGAAGCTGTTTGAGACATAGGGAGATATTTTGTGGTTACACCTTCTGAGATATGGGGATGTGTAACCTTTTCAGATTTTTTATTTAAATAGACACTAAAGTAGCTGCAACCCTTTCATGGATACATCTAAAACTCAGCCTCTTGTGTTTGCAATATGGACAACATATGTTTCTCTGGCCTGTTTTCAGTGCTGTGCTGTGATTGGTCAGCGAGGACAGTTGGTTAAACTGGCTCCTCTGTGTGTTGCCATGGTGATGACAGCATCCAGATGTTTAGCAACTCAGTGTTTCTACTGCTGTAACTAATCGTGTGTCTCCTCCCTCCCGTCCCCGTCAGATTTGGGACATCCGCTCTCTGGAGTGTGTCCACGTCCTGCAGACCAGCGGCGGCAGCGTCTACTCCATCGCCGTCACCAACCACCACATCGTCTGCGGCACCTATGAAAACCTCATCCACGTAAGGGAGAGTCACACAGGCACAGACTGCACCTTTGTTTTTGTTTTTTTACATCAGTTGTCCTTTTGTTTTGTCATGACTAAAACTAAACTGTAAAGTCCTTTTTTGTTCACTTGATCTCTTTATCCTGTTCACACTTAGTTTTTTAGAAAGAGGTCCGACTAATACACAACAAGCTACAGAGGTATTTGTGGGAGGATGATGATGATGATGGTGTTTGTGTGACCTCTCCAGGTGTGGGATATCGAGTCTAAAGAGCAGGTGCGGACCCTGACAGGTCACGTGGGAACAGTCTACGCTCTGGCCGTCATCTCCACCCCCGACCAGACCAAAGTGTTCAGCGCCTCTTACGACCGCTCCCTCAGGGTGAGGACGGACAGTGTGTCCATTTCTGTGTGTGATGGTGAAAAGATGAAGTGTAGTTCACGCATACACATGTGGTTTTATGTATGTAATAGTAAATATTTTAAGATGGATGCATTTGTTAATAGTGGTAAAAATACCGGAGCATAGGGAGGAGTCAGGAGGCGGGTCTGACCCTTGAATCCAAGGACATTGCAGTGTGTTTGAGACTGGAGTTCACGAGTGAATGAGCCTCCAAACCACCTGTAAATCACTGGAGACCAAACCTGTCAATCTGACTAGCCACACCCCTTAATCTGCCTCTTTTTGAAGCCTAATATCTGCTTAATGATGAAGTGATTTTCAGATGGACCAGATCACTGAGAGGAAGAGTTGACTTTAACTAATGACTTCAGAATTACTTGTAAGAAAAATATATTGAATGAGAATTTTATGATTGAAAATTATAATTTTTGAATTCAAGCCAATCGGAGCAAGATTTTTTTTTTGGAGCCAGCATCTAGCGGCCGTTGGTGGTTTTACACTTTTTGCACTTCTGTATTGACTTCACTTTGGAGACCTGGTTGTTTCATCCATTAATATCGTTGCATAGCAGCAGTGTTGGGATGATTATTTGTCCAGAAATATCTCTTACAGTGGATGAATGTTTTAACTAGGTAGTGTTGCTATTTCACAACAAGAGGGCAACAGTCTTCAGTCTACAGCAACAGTGCAGCTGGATTATGCCTGGTGTTGGTGTGTCCTCTGTGATTTATGTATTAATTTATGCAGCAAATACAGAAGCCTTGTAGTAAGTATAGAGGTTAGTGTTTTAGGATGCTGTGACATATTTGACTTCAGTTCTGTTGTGTGTGTGTGTGTGTCGTAGGTGTGGAGCATGGACAACATGATCTGCACTCAGACCCTCCTCAGACACCAGGGCAGTGTAACCGCACTCGCCGTCTCCAGAGGGCGCCTCTTCTCCGGAGCTGTCGACAGCACCGTCAAGGTACAGGAAACATCATCCAGCTGTTTTCACCTCAAACTCACAGCAGCATCGTACACATTTTTCAGAATAAAAGCTTTTTTATTAACAGTGAAAGTTTGCCATCATGAGTCCTTGCTGATGTTTTCTGTCTATTTCCCATCTCTCCCAGGTGTGGACATGCTAAACCAACACACCACTCTGGTGGAGTCCAGTGGACTTCACGTGTCATTAACGTTTCCACATGATATCCTCCTCCTCACCCGTTTCTTTGATTGTGATTTACACACTACTTAGTGGCCTCATCACCAGTGCATTACAGGGCACCACATGACGAGCTGCCTTACGGTTGCAACCCACTGGACTGTCTGGACGCTGCACCCCTGTAATCAGAGCTGGAAGCAGGGAGGACGATGGGGGTTGGTTTTGCTTTTGTCCTCCCTGCTTCCTACACAGACAGACACACACACACACACACACACACACCTGCCATTTAAGAACCCCGCTGACGATGCCTGATGCATACTGTTCAAATAAGTAAAGGCTGGTTTCACAAACACAGACTGACACCACGCTCACTCCAAATGTTTATTTCTGAGAGAAATCCCACAATGCACCAGAACAAAGGCAAAGAATCAGACAGCAGCTCACACATCGGTTCAGAGTGGCTGTTACCTGCTGTTTGGTTCAGTCAGACTGTGTTATCCTGCGCGTTCTGGTGTCAGCTGACCTGACCGGCGAGGCTGAAGGTCCATTTGAAAGCAAAGGAGAGGCTTGTACTACGAGGCAGGATTTGATGTTATCGAGGTGACTCTAGGTTATGTTAGTGGTAATGGAGGAGCTGAGCTGTAACTCAAAGCTCCATGTTTACCAGTCAGTCTACATCCTTACCCTCACCTGGGATCATGAACTTTATGGATTGCCCGAAAGAGTAAGACCGAGGATACAAGCGGCTGAAATGAGTTTCCTTCTTCGGGTGGCATGCCTCGCTCTGCGTGAGAGGGTGAGGAGGTCAGTCATTCAGGAGGAGCTCCGAGAAGAGTCGCTGCACCTCCACATTCAGAGAAGCCAGTTGAGGTGGTTTTGATCGGGATGATGCTCCCTGCGCTAAATCCCATTATTTCATCACATACACAATCATACCCAGTACAACATGCAGTGAAATTCAGTCATCGTGTGGCACCATCAGGCTACTTAGGGTTCAGCGTCTTGCTGAAGGACACTTCAACATAAAGACAGCCAAGGATCGAACCCTAAACCAACTGATGACCCATTGTACCAGCTGGTCGCCTCCCATTGGAGGTTGGACCTGGACCCATTGTCTCAGCTGCTGGGGATCCCTCAGGATGAGCTGGAAGAAGTTGTGGGGTACAGGGAAGTCTGAACTTGTACCCCACCCTGTAGGACTGTTGAGAAGCTGCATACACAGACAGAGTTTTAGTAATTATTTTGGCTAATATCATTATGTAAGTGAACAGTACGACTGGTCATGTGATACAGAAGGACTCAAGAGACGTTTTCCATTTCAGGTGGACCAAATATTGGCCGATGTTATTGTGTAGCAGATGTATATTGGCCAATAATATCTTACTGAGGCTGATATTTGTCATTGTTGATAACATGAAGTTCCACTTTCAGCCATAGCAAGCAACCCTCAGACTGACTGTGGTCGTCACCCTGCTCAGTTCTGTGAAACCAGCTTTTTAAACAAACAGCTTTTAATAAGCAAAGACTTTAAAGAGAATGACAAATCTATAGATTCAGAGTTTTATATCAGTGCCATGATGGAGCTGTATTCAGAGCCACTCCACGCTTGTACAGTTGTGTAAAATAACAGATGTGCCGAGCCCGGACGAGACGTGCCCGCGAGACGACTTGATGGACGGACAGAGGCAGAGAGAGGACGGTCTGCGTGCATGCACGTGCCTGTTATTGTGTATACGTGAGTGTGTTTCAATGAGTGCCATATGTGTGGGTGAAAATGAAGGAAGGGCCGTAACGATGTGTCTTTATCGCTCCTCTTTGTCTCCCTCCCTCTTCCTCTCTGGCCAGAAGGAACCAAACCACAGATTAACACAAGAAGCACTCGACTGTATGTAATTAACCTTAAAAACTCCCACAGGCAAATACAGGGAAAGAGCCACTGAGCTGTAGTCCTGCTTTTCTAAATTTTATGTGAGGACCCATATTGGGTTGAAAATAAACTATACATAAAACATACTAATAGATACCTGGGAAATTTGTCACGCAAATTTAGACAGTCTGAATATAAATTTCAAAGGTGTACATAACATCTGGCCGCTACTAACTGTGTTTGGTGAGGAAGGCGGAGGATGGGAAGAGAGGAGGTGTCTTCACTGGTCACAGTTTCAGTGATTTCTTGTATACTTGTTATCATGTAAGCCTGAGTTGATCATTGATCAATAAAACTGTTGTACAATTTGAGAATTTTTGATCTGATGTATTTTATCAAGACTGATGTTAAAAATGTATTTTACTGATTTGCTGATGCTCTTTGCTGTGACAGTCTTTGGTTACATAATATAATACTATGGGATGATATGACATCACACCTCTGGAGTATTTGAAGATATGCCATATTATCATGACAAAAAGTGTCATAGTATAGTCTTCGTCTAGCATGTGTAAAAAAGACATCAAAGTATAGTAGGGCAAATGAAAAAATGTCATGTCGAAAAAACGGTCAGATTATGTTTAAATAAACCACAGAAGAAAAAAGGAAACTCTTTGCTGATGAAGATGTAAACAGTGACAGGAGAGTCTGACAGACGGTCAACATGACGACCGACATCCTAGTGTGGTAGTCAAATGTCACAGTATAGTATATCAGAAAAAAAACACCATAGTATAGTACAGGGGTCTGCAACCCTGGTCCTTGAGGGCCAGTATCCTGCATGTTTTAGATGTGTCCCTCTTCCAACACACCTGATTCAAATGATCAGCTCATCATCAAGCTCTGCAGAAGCCTGATAACGATCCTGGTCATTTGAATCAGGTGTGTTGGAAGAGGGACACATCTAAAACATGCAGGACTGTGGCTCTCGAGGACCAGGATTGCCCACCCCTGGTATAGTACATCATTTAAATCAATGTCATAGCAAGTATGTCAGCAAAAAAATGTCTGTATTGTATATCGGGGAAAAAAATATAGTAGAGTACGTCATTTAAATAAACGTCATAGTATGTCAGAGAAAAATGTCACAGTATAGTATGTCGGGAAAAAATATCACAGTATAGTATGTTGGGGAAAAAAAGGTCATAGTATAGTATGCCACAAAAATACATCACAGTATAGTATGTCGGGAAAAAATATCACAGTATAGTATGTTGGGGAAAAAAATGTCATAGTATAGTATGCCACAAAAATACATCACAGTATAGTATGTCGGGAAAAAATATCACAGTATAGTATGTTGGGGAAAAAAATGTCATAGTATAGTATGTCAGAGAAAAACATCACAGTATAGTATGTCGGGAAAAAAATTTCACAGTATAGTATGTGGGGGGAAAAAAATATAATAGTATAGGATGTTGGAAAAAATGAGTATGTTTTCCGTCACAGCATAGTATGTCGGGAAAAAAACGTCATGATGTAGTATGTCAGAAAAAAAATTCAAAAGTATGTCAGGGAAAATTTTTTCAGCATACTATGTCAAGGAAAAAAAGGTCACAGTATTTTATGTCGGGAAAAAAATGTCAGTGTAGTATATCAGGGAACATAAAATGTCACGGTATAGTATGGCGGAAAAAAAACATCACAGTATAGTATATCAGGGGAAAAAAGTCACGGAATAGTATGACAGAAAAAACATGACGGTATAGTATGTTCGGGAAAAAAAAATGTCATAGTATAGTATGTTGTTTTGTATCGTACAGCTGTGTGCTGCCCCCTGGAGGAGCACAGTTGAAAGTCAACACAACAACACAAAGGGAGGCAGTTAAGTTTGTATAGAACATTTATTTATTCAGAGCAGATGGCCATAAGATGCAGTCACTGCAAGCACACCACTGTCCATTCACTACAACACGCACACACGCACACACGCACACACACACGCACACAGATTTCATACAGTCAGTAGCAGAGCAACACATAACACACACTTGGCCTCTCTCAAGCACTCGCATACAGTCACTGCAGAGCAGAGGAGACACTACTCAGGTGTCTGGTTTCGATAAGCACAGGTGGAAAATAAAAAACAAACAGCTTGGCTTCATCTTTTTGTTCAGAAAGAAGACATGAACAGTACTTTTGCTCCACATCCATCTGTGTTTTTTCACCATCTGCACTTTTGTAGCTTTACCCCGACCCCCCGAGCACCTGAACACACTTCAAAACAATGTCGACGACATGATAGATGACCAAAATGAGACCCGAGGATGGAGGAGTAAAGGCAAAATGTTAACGTGATGGCGCTGATTTTAAAAGCGTTGCCTAAAGTTATGAAATATCGCAAAATGATTTAGTGCCAGATTCAACATATTTCAAAACAGAAAAAAGGGAAAAAATCAAACTGACTAATACAGAGCCCCAAAGTCCTGAAAGATGTTTCTTTTTCGTACAAGAACTGTATTTTATGAGGGCACCGTAAATTAGCATCAACTATAAAGGTCTGTTCTTTGTAAGAAACACTTTGACCTGTTAGAAAATTTGCTATTTCTCTTTCCTGCCTGGAGTTGGATGAGAAGATTGATGCCACCCTGAACATGGCAGCTAGCGTGGAAAATCCAAAGGTTATGGAAACATGTGAACGCCTCATGTGAAGTGGCTGAAGCGTAGCGGTTTTATTGAAATAAGTTAGTTCCTCATTGACTCTGATTTACATCTCTTTTCTTTTAGTGTGATAAGTTCACGTGTCAAACATCACACGTCATTAGTTTGCAGGTGGCAGCATCATTTCCAAACAGATACATCAAACAAGATAGCAAAATGGAAAAAGAGAGCGATCCCCTTATATTGTACATATCCATCTACTGTATTAAAGTCAGACCAAAATCACAAAGCAAGGCACATGTTTTAAAGAAAAGAAAGAAAAAAAAACATACAAAATAATAAAACTGAACGACAAGAACTGCTTGTATTATCCACATCGCCACACCTGGACACGTGTACACATGTAGGCAGAGGAGACAATAATTAAAAATAATAATTATAATAATAATAATAATAGAAAAGAATTCTTTCTGGAAATTTCCCAACATGGTATCCTACAATGATTCATCAGCTCGGACCAGTTAAGCATGGAGAAGCTTCAACACTCAGATTAGATCTGTTACTTTGAAAAATAGTCTTCAGGATGACACACACATCATAAATACACTTCTTCTTATTTGTGTTTTTTTTGTTGCAAATATCCATATATATATAATCTCTATGTGATCATTATTTAAATAACACAACTATTCTCTGCTTCATTTAATGTAAAGGAGGGCGGCTGCTGGATTTTCTTAATGGGCCCAGGTGCAAATGGAAAATGTGAGTATTGCACCAATTTGCACTGAAACGCCACTCACTCCATCCTAACACTTTTTTTTTTGTTTTTTTTCATCCCATGTGCAAGCAGCCGTGGCAACACACTGTGCAGTAACCATGAAGATGCTGATGAGGATGGTTATGATGTAGATTGTCATGGCAACACGGGGGGTTGGGAGAGTGTGGGGCGAGCGAAATAGGAGGGGAGTGTCGGGAGGTGTGATGTAGTTTCATTTATATCTCAGTTGGTGGGGGGGAGGATCTTATTCCACACGTGACCAATCAGCATTAAACACCACAGGTTTTGCTTTTTTTCACTGTGTTTAAAGAATTCAGTGTTTCTGAATGCTGACTCAGGTTTACACTGTTTATAGAAATGGACTAAGCTAACTTGACATCACAAGTTAGGTTTGTGGACTCGTGTTTTGAAGCCAGGTGTTTGGTATTTGACCGGCACCATGTTGGTTGTTTGGAGCCAGATAAAGAGCAGTGATCTGTATCGCTCAGGGTTTTTGGTATCAGGAGAGTTTTGTTTCAACGTGGGTCGAGCTGAGTTCATTCTCTGTGGTGGTTGTGAGAGGGAGTTGGGAGCCCAGTCTGACCTTTGACCCCGATACGTGTCCCGCTCTCTACCTTACCTCGCTGAGACCCCGCCCACCTCTTTACGTACATCCTCAAAACCTCCATCAAAGCTTCCACCTGCTTTACCCCCCGAGACAACCTGCCCTTCCCTCTCATGTTAAGTTGTGCAGGCTCCCAAATGTGTATATGTGTGAGTGTGTATGTATGTGTGTGCATGTGTATGATGAGGATGTGACAGAGATGAACTGAAACTGAATTCAATCCTGAAAAATCCACAATCTCTCACACACACATCTATCACACTGCGCCCCCCTCCCCCATTCCACACACACACACACACACACACACACACCCTCAGGAGCTGAATAGTCTCGTTTTGGTCACAGATATAAAATGTTATCTTATTTTTTTTGTTTCCACCAAGTCATTTACATCGTCACAACACCAGAGGTCACCATTCCACACAGAACCAAGACATCAAACCAAAGAGCTAGAGATTGATATTTATCGGTATATTATATATTACTGTGCTAATGCAGGACTTTTTCAGTAGATATAAACTCTCCATGCTTAGAATGTACACATACCATACTATGATTCATTACACAGTTGGTTGCTCAATCAGTATTAGTTTTTGTTTATTTGTTCGGGTCCACGTGGAGTTCTTAAACTGACTCACATGTTGATTGCGCTCTCCTCCATCTTGCTGCGTTTCTTTATCTCCTTCTTGTTTTTTTCATGTTATTTTCTCCTCCACCCGTCGTTTTTTTGGTCCTTTTTCCTCCTCTCTCTCTTTTAGTTTCTCTTAGTTCCTTCTTCATTCTCGCCATCTCTCTCTCTGCGGTGCTGCTTCATGGTGATCATCATCTTCATCATCAGCGACGGCGTGAGAGGAAGACGAGGAGAGGACGGATGGACAGATTGGACGGATGAAGTGAGGAAGAAGGATGAGGAGAAGGTGCGAGAGATGAAGAGAGAGAGAGAGAGAGGCGTGTTGCCCATTGTGCCGTCTGAGTCACTCCTGATGCGGCGTTGCCATGGAGATACGCAGACCAGTTTCCGTGGTTACTCCAGCATGGCGTCCAGCTGGTCGGCCAGGTCATCGAACATGCTGCCGATGTCGTCGAGGATGCTAACTGTGGTCTTCTGCTCAGCCACAGAACTGACACACACACACACACACACACACACACACACACACACAGCATATGATTATACAAATCTTGATTTAACGAGCTTATTGACTCCGCCCCACCCCCTTAGTTACTGTTGCTACCATAGACTTTAAATAGAATGCATGAAGCTAAGGTGACATCACACGTTGGTTTGCAAACTCAAATTTTGAAGCCAGGAATTTGGCATTTGAACATCGCAATGTTTGGTTTGTGAATGCCAGAAAAGACCATATTTTGATATGAAGGGAGAAGCAGGGAGGTGACTCTGACCCTTGAACCTGAGGACACTGTCCAATGTGTTTGAGACTTGAGTTCAGATCTATTCTCATTGGAGACCAGACCTGTCAATCAAACTAATCCTGCCCCTAAATCTTCCTCCTTTTTAAACCTAATATCTACCTAATGATGAAATGATTTTCAGATGGACCATGAGATCACTGAGAAGAAGAGTTGTCTGTAACTAATGACATCAGAATGACTTGTGGGAAAAATCTATCGACTGTATTGATTTCATGATTGAAAATGAGCAGTGTTTTGGAGCCAGCACCAAGTGGCCATTGGTGGTATTGCACGTGTTTGCACTTCCACATTGGCTTCACATTTGAAACCCTTTGTCCGTTTCAATACACTATGTCTCCGCATCCGTCTATGGTAGGGGTGTCAAACTCGTGCCATGGAGGGCCGAGACCCTGCAGGTTTTCTTGACACCCCTGGTCTATGGAATCATCCATTTTTCTGTTGGATACAGGAACAGCAGAAAACCCACTTGCAGGTAGCAAGCTAATTAAAGTTAAAGCTGATACCATGAATTGATCTAAAAATGCCAGCACGCAACATTTTACCAGCTGGACAGATTGGATGCCACCTGGTAGAGTGGGTCGCCTGTGAATTGTAAGGTTGTGGGTTCGATCCCCGGCTTCTCCTGTCCACATGTCGAAGTGTCCATGGGCAAGACACTGAACCCTAAGTTGCTCCCAATGGTGGCTAGCGCCTTGCATGGCAGCTCGGTAGCCATTGGTGTGTGAGTGTGTTTGAATGGGTGAATGAGTTGCCTTGTAAAGCGCTTTGGGACCTAGCTAAGGTCATGAAAGCACTATATAAATGTACACCATTTTTTCATTCAATGGACATCCCTGCTGGTCTCCCACTACTGACCTGACTGACATTAACATCCCATTGTTTGGGGTTTCATATTTGTCAGGGCCTAGGAGCCAGGCTGTGACAAACTGGGGGCTTGTCCGGGATGAACCCAGGACCTTTCACACTGAAGTGAGACTCATTGCACACCACTAAACCATAAATGTATGTAGTGTGTTTGTAAATATGTGTGTGTCCCTTACTCTTCCTGCCGCAGTATCTTATCCTCCACCGCCTGCAGAGCAGCAGCCAGAGATGCGCTTGTCTCCTCCAGCTTCTGATGCACCAATGAATCTACACCAAAGTCCGGTGTTGTTGGAGCCGGTGGTGCCGTGTTCCCGCCCCCTGCCATCCCGCTGTCTACTGACACGCCCCCAATGGAAGAG
>OOFC01048526.1:0-117958 GCA_900323345.1 Pseudochromis fuscus
CCTCACATCTGTGAAAACCTCGGAGGGAGCAAGTTTTTAACCAGGATCTAACTTGATGAACCAACAACATCTTTGAAGTTCAAACAAGTGGAAACATCTTCAAACTGTTTCTGTGACACCACAACAGTTATTCTGAAGATCACTGAACATCATCCTGCTGCTGCACCTGAGGAGGAGGCGGGGCTATCTGAGGAGGAGGCGGGGCTATCTGAGGGCATGGAGGCGGGGCTATCTGAAGAGGAGGCGGGGCTATCTGAGGGCATGGAGGAGGGGCTATCTGAGGAGGAGGCGGGGCTATCTGAGGGCATGGAGGAGGGGCTATCTGCGGGCATGGAGGAGGGTCTATCTGAGGGCATGGAGGAGGGTCTATCTGAGGGCATGGAGGCGGGGCTATCTGAGGGCATGGAGGAGGGTCTATCTGAGGGCATGGAGGAGGGTCTATATGAGGGCATGGAGGCGGGGCTATCTGAGGGCATGGAGGCGGGGCTATCTGAGGGCAGGGAGGCGGGGCTATCTGAGGGCATGGAGGCGGGGCTATCTGAGGGCATGGAGGCGGGGCTATCTGAAGGCATGGAGGCGGGGCTATCTGAGGGCATGGAGGTGATACCAAGGAGAGGAGAGCTGGTACCATGTGGTGGAAAAGCATCATTTGTCAACATTACCTTTGTTCAGTATTTAAAGGCGAGCAACTTCATGGCTTCAAGCAAAATACAACAGTTTGGGTTCATTTGAAAATGATCTATTCTTACTAATATTAATGAAGTAATTGATCTTATCAGGTTAATGAATGTGAATTTACCCACCTCTGCCGCATGTGTTCCTCTGTTTGTCCGACAACAAGGAGTCATCATGACATCTTTCTCCTGTTTGTTAGATTTAACCATTCTCGTCTCTTTTTTGTGTCCAATGGTTTCAAAATGTCTTTTTTTTTCACTCTTTAACTTTTATCCAAACTTCCATCTCCATCACCTACTAATCAACTCAACTCATCAAACATCATTTTACGTTCGTCGTCTGTTCATCTGGAAAACGAAATGTAGCTGAAAGACTGTGGCTTCTTGATGTTCAGCAACTCTTCTGTGAAACTGATGTTTAAAGCTCATGTTACTAAACTGTTTCAGCCACGTAAAGCGATGTTTCTCTCAGATGACAAACGACGTCTTTGTTAAATGATGTCACGTGTCTTGAAGCACAAACTGCTTCCTCATGTTTGTTTGTTCTTCTGTCACTTCTGTGTTTGTCTTCAGTCGAGTACCAGAGCTGGACCGAGGAGACGGTAACGCAACAGGTTTCCAAGACTAAAGGTATCAGATCTCAGGACAGATGCTGGTTGTCTGTCTGATAACACCTGTTTCTGTCTCTTAACGTCTTCTGTGTTTGTGTCTCTTACCATTTTTTCTTCTTAGTCTGTTATTAATGGGTGTTTCTCTTAATAACCTCTTTTGGCTCCTTAACTTCAGTCTGAGGTGAGATCCTCAGATTTTCTGTTTATCTTCTAAATCTTAAAAATCCAGAAGTCCTGGAGATTTTATCAGATTTTTGTCTTTGAAAGTTTTGGTAAAGTGTGTAGAACCTCTGCTAGTGAGGTTCCAGATTGTTCTGTGATTTCTGTGGATGACGATGATGTTTTTTATTTCTTCGTGTGTTTCAGCTGCCAGAGTTCCTGTTGAGGAAACAGTGGAGACCAGGAAAGTTGAAATGAGAGAGGACATGCCGACTAAAGGTATGACAGAGCCAATCGTCTTCCTGCTGCTGCTCAGCGTCCTGCCATCATCTGATTTGTCTGTCCTCTGCGACTAAAATCTTTCTCTGTTTTGTCTTGTTTCACTCCGACTCTTTTCTTTTATTGCTGCTCCAAATAGACTTGTTACAGTGTCTACTGTTGTGGCTTATTCCTGTCTGAATCTTATGCTGCACTGCTTTGCTTCACCTTCATTATACACAGCATCTCTCCTGTGATGCTAACGCACTTGATGTTCTTTAAGTTCCCAAAGCTGAGAAAAAGCCTGAAGAGAAGCCAACGCCTGCTGTGAAGGAACCATCACCTCCGAAAGGTACCATCCCCCTCTCATCTGTGTTTCAACAACACAGTGTGGTTCTCACACTTTGTTGTTACTTCTGTCCATGTGGTGTTTTGCTTCATATCCTCTCTTAAAATATTACTTAATTTGACTTAAATTTTTAAGCAGTGGAGGCCAGAAAGCCGGTGGAGGAAAAGGTTCCTGTAGTTTCAGTCCCAGAGAAGAAGAAAGTTCCTTCTGCCAAAGGTAGAGATGTCTGATTTCTAACATCTCCCTCCTCAACGTAAACTTCTTTGCTGATGACACTGTCCTTTTGTTGACTGCTGTGTTCAGATTCAGTTCTCTTCTTGTTGTTTCCTTTGAGTTTATTGTGTGTTTGAATGTATTTTAAAAGAACCAGAGGAGGTTAAGAAGCCTGCTGCTGCTCCCTCACCGCCGGCCGAGAAGCCTGGAGTGCCAAAGAAAGGTTTGATTTTTCCTGTTTATTTGTGCGTCGCTTCTCACCTCTTTGCGTCTGTCTTAATCGTTTTATTCTGTTTTGACTCTTTCTGTTTGTCTGTTTTTTTCATGTCATACTGCTGCTCATTTCACTCTTCATCATTCTTTGCAAGCACTTCTTCATTAGTTTTACATTTTGCCCACAACTTCATGCTAACATTAGCTAATTGTTTATGTTACTTGAAGATGAACCCAAGCCTCAGGTACCAGCGGAGCCTAAAAAAGTGGCACCCAAACCTGAGTCTGAACCCAAACTGAAAGCAGAACCAGAACCAAAACCTAAACCTGCACCAGCTCCCAAAGCAGAAACCGAAGCTAAACCTGCAGTGAAGGTTGAGCCTGAAGTGAAGCCGGCGCCGGCGCAGGGGCCGGTGACACCTCCATCTAAAGGTATTTCCTGCTTTGTTTGGATTTTGAGTTTTTAGGATATGTATGTGTGTGTGTGTGTGTGTGTGTGGGTGTGTTGTCTGTAGTGAGTGTTAAGTTGTGTTAACTGTGTAGCTTCAAACATGAAGCGAATCTTTCACTGTTCTGCTTTTCTTTGATTTATCTAAAACAATCTGAATATCACTTTAAGTCCCTGAAGAACCAGCAAAGATCAAGCCTGAACCAGAGGCCTGGAAACCTAAGGCAGAACGAGAAAAAACAAAACCAGACGGCCGTAAACCTGAGCCTCCAGTAATGAAGACAGAACCAGAACCTGCAGTGATACCAAAGCCTGAACCTGTGCCAAAAAAGGCTGAAGCGAAAGTGAAAGAACCAGAGCCTCCAAAGACCAAAACAGAACCGACACCAGCGCCAAAGGAACCTGAGAAGAAAGGTATACAGCATCGTCTCCGTCTGAAATGCCACGCCGGAGTTTTTCTTAATTTTCTTAACTCCGACTTTAACTCGTCTGGAGTGACTTTGCATGATTGCTGATTGATGGTTTCTGTGTCCAGTTTGTGTGAGCAAACTTCTTAACTCTTTAACCTCTGGAAACTTAACAACTGTTTATCTCATTAGACGACTTGTTTTACGTTGTAAGCGTACACGTAATTACAATTAATAATAACAGTAATAAACGGCGTGTTTTTTTTAAAGTACCAGACACACCAACAAAGAAGGAGGTGGTTGCTCCTCCCCCTCCACCACCTACAGTCCCACAACAATTAGAGAGAGAGGAGGAGGCACCACAGAAGAAGAAACCTGTGGCCCTCAAAGGTACCTGAAGCTCAGTCAGCGTCACACCCATTAAAACCTAAACTCTTACACTCGTCTTAAAACTGTCTTCAACCTCTGTTGGGTTTGTGTAACGTCTAACCTCTGCGACATGATGATGGGGCTGCATTATGTGTCACTCGACTTTTGTTTTGCACTCGACAGAGTGTTTGGTTTTGTCTGTCTTGAAAGCTTCTAATGTTTGTCAATGATGCTCTTTAAAGTTCCTGTGGAGGAAAAATTACCCGAGCCTTCAAAAGTAGTCAAGAAACCAGAACCTGCAGCTGTTACTCCTCCTAAAGAAGAGCCGACAAAGAAAGGTACTTTAATCTTTCAGATAGATGCTTCTTCAAAGCGAAGACAGATTCTGTTCGTTTGTTGATCTTTGATGTTTTTAAACAACCTGGGTTTTCTGACCTCAAATTACCACATTACTCATCAGCACAGATATTTCTATGAAACTAAAGGCAGATATTTGTGATACCAACGGCAACATTATACTCCTTCATTTTCAGACACTTCTAGCATCCTTGTTTTTCCCAACAGTGCCCCCTAGTGAACTGAATGACCACAAAAAGGCCAAGCAGGATTTTACCCAAATATCACGTACTTCTTTGCAGTTCCACTTGGCTAAGTGGTAGCATGTGGGCTATCAGCATAATTAGTTTCCTGTAGTATAAAGTAAAGATCTAACAATCCTTTGATATCAACCAGATATTTAAAAGGCTCGACACAATGATGAGGCAGAGCCTAAGAAACACATACACAACATAATCTCTGCTGAGCTAACTGGACATTTTGGTTGCACTTACTACTTCCTAATTAGGGTATGACTTTATATTAGTTAATAGTTTATAAAGATAATGACAGTTCAACCTAACACACCATCCTCCACCAATTTTATAGAAAATGATCCAAATTTGTACAAAATTAAACGTGTTCTCTCCTCGCCCATGGTCCATCTCTCCATAAAGTTTCATAAAATCCAGATGGGATTTTATGAATCATGACCTGATTCTGACTCACACTTTGAACATCAAACACATGGATTCACTCTGGTTATCATCCACCCTGTCATGAAGTCTTGGTCCTTGGTTATACAGATGGTTAGGTGGCACTGATGGAAAGAATCAGGCTTCAACAATAGTATTTTTGCTATAATCTGGCATATTCATGTCCACTGCTGTAGATGTTCATTCATGTGCACTGTCCCGATCAAACAAATAAATACAATTAAATAATAAAGAAGCTAGGTCCTGAAACTTTAGCCTCCTCCTTTGCAGGACCATGTGACTCCCCGCAAGATTTTACCTTTTTGATTTTGGTTCCTCCATGACTTTTATTCCATAGTACAATCCAAGGTCTCCAGAGACTGAACCTTTTGGGTTTTTAATTTCACCTGCTTGAAAAATGGTAATTTGAGGAAAGTATTCCCTGTTGTGTTTAATGTATTCTTACTTGTGCGCCAGCACATTGTTCTGGTCTAGGAGTCATGTCTTGTGCATGTCTTTGTGTCAAACCCTCTTAAAGCTTTGAAGCCCAAACCTACACCTGAGGAGGTGCCTGAAAAAGTACCTCAGCAGGTGTTTGATGAACCCAAGAGGCTGCCTGATAAAACAGAACCAGAGAGACGACCTAAGGTTGAAGCTGAGGTGAAGGAAAAGACTCCTGAGAGAGTCCCAGAGAAAGTACTGGCACCAGAGAGAAAAGTGGAGGTAACTCCAAAGATCGTGGCTGAAAAAATACCAGAGAAAGTTCCAGAAAAACCAAAGGTACCAGAGAAAGTTCCAGAAAAACCAAAGGTACCTGAGATACTTCCAGGAAAACCAAAGGTACCTGAGAAAGTTCCAGAAAAACCAAAGGTACCAGAAAAGCTTCCAGAAAAACCAAAGGTACCAGAGATACTTCCAGAAAAACCAAAGGTACCAGAGATACTTCCAGAAAAACCAAAGGTACCAGAGATACTTCCAGAAAAACCAAAGGTACCAGAGAAAGTTCCAGAAAAACCAAAGGTACCTGAAAAGGTTCCACCAGAGAAGAAGTCTGTAAAACCTCCTGAGAAAGTGGCAGCAGTAGAAGAGGTTATTGAGAAGAAGGTGCCTTTGAAGGTCGAAAAGGTGTTAAAGACACAAACAGAGGAAATCTCTGTAGAAGAAACTGTTTCTGTGAAAACACCTGAAGCCAAACCTGAACAACAGGTGGAAGAACGCCTTCCTGAAGGTACAGCCGAAGCAGACCTCCACTCTTTTTCTTTTTCTTTTTCTTTCTTTGTTTCTTCTTTATTCTTCCATCGGCAACAGTCCAGCTGCAGCACTTGTGCATCGCCTACATGCAGTATGTGATGCATGATGCAGTTAACATACTCTCATAAAAAAGAAACGTCTGTACTTCAAGATGTTCATTCATTTTGATGTTTACACAAAGCGGCCGAAGATTTGCAGTGAAGTGTATTGATTCCCAACCAACTAGAGGCACCTTCACCTCTGGAGATCCTACAACAGTTTCCAAGTGGTATGAGCAGAAATTAGCTCCAATTTCTAGCAATTAAAAGTAAGAAAAACCCCAATAAATAATAATAAGATTAAAAAAATGGGTTCACACTGAATCAGCTGTAGCTGTGGTGACTGAGTGAACTGCAAAAAACAGACGTGCACAGCTAGGAGATAACGGCTAAAATCAACTGAACAAAATAAGAACTAGTTATCTAAAGTTGTAAAGAGTTTGGTAAAAATAATAGCTAAAAGTAGTCAATAGTTTGCAAAGAGTAGTTAGATAAAAGTAGTAAACTTCAGCCAAAATTAGCAAAGAGTTACACAACAAAACAATGTAACTGATAGAATTTGAATGAATGAGCAGAGCTGTTTCAGTGTTTTGAGTCTGCAGTAGACGTTTCGTCTTTAATCCTCTTTCTGGCTGCAAAGTGCAAACTGAACTGTTGCCACTTCTTCACAGGGTTTCTTCACATCTTCCTTCCTCTTATTCTTTGTAGTTTTTTGCTGTGATTTAATGTGTGTTGGTTGTTTCTCTGTGTTTAACTGTCTACATTTCCTTCTTTTATAAAAATCTTCTTCGTACGTTAAAAAACTCTTTTAAAAAAACAGAAGCTAAGAAGATCAAGAAGATTCTTCCGACTGAGAAGAAACAAATCCCTCCTCCTGAAAAAGGTACCAATCATCTGGAAAATCGATGGAGCTCTTTAACCAACATCTTAATCTTTAACTCTTGGTGATAATACACATCAGGTGGATTATCACCTCCAGCATTAGCCTCTTTAATATCTGTTTGTCTCCTTCTAACACTAATGATTGTGTCTCTGTGTTTCCCGTTGTCACCTCTTGGCGCCGCCACATGACGCCTCTTCTTCGACAACTCTTAAATCCTCCAGCAGCTACGAGTCTCGTCAAGATTGAGCAACGCAAAGGAGCTCAGAAGATACAGGAAGTTTATTATGTGACTGAGAAAGTGTCCTCCACAGAGGAGGTGTGGGAGCATGAAGACATCGTGGAAGAACAAGCCAATGTCCTGTACGAAGACCAAGTCACCTCTTTGGTGTCGTTATCTGAAATAGATGTCTTGAGTTCAACAGATAAAAGGTCTGAACTGAAAGGCGAGATATCTGTTGCTGACGCTTCAAAGAGGAAAGAAACCAGAGTCGTCCCGAAAACACAAGAAACGGTCGTTTTAGTTCAGGAAACGCTGCGAGAGAAACCCACAAAAACAGAAAAAATGGAAGAGTTTTTGATCAGGACGATCGAGTCGCCGACAGAGGACGTTTCAGATGAGAGGAAAGACAGCACACCAGACAAAATCCAAGAATCAAGTGTTTCAGTCAAAAAGAGACGAGAAGTTAGCATCAAAACAGAAAACAGACTGAAGGGAGAAAAGAGTGAGGAAGTGATTTCAGTCAGAGAATCAGAGTCAACACAAGATAAAACCAAAGCTTCAACAGGCTTCATCAGCACAGAGGCCAGAAAACAGACAGAGAGGTTGAAGGTCAGGGCAGAGGAGTCGGTCGATCGCGGTGTTGAGATATTATCTGAGAAAATGACTGAAATCACAGTCACACAGACAGAAGATGAAAGCAAAGCAGCAGAAATGATCCCATCTCAAAGCAAAGTAACTAACGAGGAAAAGAGCAGAAAACCAGAAACTCTAGTTAAACTCTCGAAAGATGAAGCTGGTGTTTCAGGGAAAGTCGAGCGAGCTGCAAAGAAACAAGAGAAGAAGGTTGAACCTGAGGAAAAACCCAAGGTCACGCTGACCTCTGAGGTCAAACCAAAGGCGTCAGCGACAGATATCACGCCAGGAATCAAAGAAACTTTTGAACCTTCAACAACTGAAGCAGAACATGAGAAAAAAGAGGAATTCAAAACAGCTGCTCCGAGAGTCGATACTGACGAACGTTTAACGAAGGATCAGACAAAACCATCGATTCCTCTGAAACCAGAGGAAAAGAAAAGGATCTCTCCACCACCAGCTTTGAGAGGTATCATCATCATCATCATCATTTTCATCTCTCACTGTTTGGTGTTGGGTTCAGTCTTTGTTCTTCTCTCAGCAACCAGCAGGTGTCACTATTTCAGCTTCAGTCCAGCCTCAGTTTGTCTTGTTTGTCTCTCCAACTCATTTTCATCTCATTGTGTCGTCCGTGGTTATCTGTGGGATTTCTTTTTTATTGATCCCTGTGTGCTTTTCATCTTTTTTCCTCTTCAATAATGAAAACTGATTATTCTTTAAAGAAACTGAAGCAAAGTCCGAGAAGATTCCCAGCAGCACCATCCCTGAAACTCAACTTGAGACAAAAGGAAAAATGCTTGAGAGAGGTACAACAACAACTCATTTTCCTACTGTTGATTCTCAGCTCGTTACCGTTTCATGATCTCTGCGTCTGTCCTGTTTAACACCAAATGTTTGTGTCTGTGTTGTTTTGTTTCCTAATCTCTTGGCACCGCCACATGGTGCTTTCTCTTCACACCTTCTGTTGCAAATTTTCAAGTGACCGATGCCGGTCTTTCAGAGGATGAGGAAAGAGCAGCGAAAGATTTCTTGTCAGAGGAAGCATCCTCTGCAGAGATGCAAAGAAAAAACATTGAAGAAAAGGATGAAAAACACGTTGCGGGCAAAAGCCTCATATCTGTGGTGCAACAAAAGAGTTTAAGGACGGTGCAAGAACCCAAGGAGGTGTTTGAAATGAGTGGTGATATATCTGTTACTGATGGTTCAAAGACACAAAATCTTCAAACTAATATTTTCCCCAAAGGTCATGAAAAGAAAAAGGTTGTGAAGGTTCAGGAAACCAAACTGATCCAAGAAACTGATTCACAAGCAGAGAGAGTAAAAGTAAAAGGCATTAAAACTTGTCCAGAAATGTCTGATCAAAAACAGGTGGACAAAAGGAAAGAAAGTATTAAACCTAAATTATCTTTCAGAGAAACCAAGTTATCTCAGAAAGCTTTAGAAAAAGATCGTCTCCAGATGAAATTAAAACAAACTGACCGAGAGGAAAAACCTTCAGAAGCCTCAAAAATACAAGAAACTGATTCTTTAGCGTTTGTTAAACAGACAGAAAATGTGTCTTTCACACCTGTGATAGTCGAATCCGAAGCAGAGGATAAACCACACAGAGCTAAAGACACCCAGTCAACAACAGAAATGACCACCACACAGGATACAGCTCAGAGAGTAGGAAGACGAGAGACAGAATCAGAAGCAGCAAAAGAGAAACCTTCAGATAAAATGTCAGGAAAAGTCCAGCGTCCAACAACAGAAACACTAAAAGAAGAATCTGAACAAACATTGGACCTGAAACCTGAGATGAACAAACAAAGTCAGGACAAATTACAAAAACCAAAAGGGATTTATCCAAAGAAAATAAAACCAGAACAGGCTGCTGAAACAGCAGGAAGTGTAGAACCTGATCATTTTCAGCCGGGGTTAGATGGTGTCAAAGACCAAAACATTTTAGTGAAAAAACTGCCAAAGACAACTGAACCACTTCTGTCTGAATCCATTTTGTCTAAAGTTGTGACACTTAAAGACGACCTGGTTAAAGTCAGTCCACTCGAGGGAAGGACGGAGGTGAAACCCGTCAAAGAGACAACAGAAATCAGACATTCGACTTCACTGACTGATACAGAAACATCTAGCATCTTTCAAAAACCTGAAATCACATCACACAGCCGGACTCTGAAGAAAGATCAAAGAGAGAGACAACAAACAGCAGCTGAAAGTGACGACCAGTCCGAGACAGACAAAGAAAGACAAGGTGAAAAAATGTCTCCAAGAGAAAGCAACTTAATGGCCAAAGAATCTTTATTAGCAGCAGACATCACAGGGAGCAAACAACATGTTCAGGAGAAAGAAAGCAAAGTGTATGATACTGAAATTAAACTGAAAGAAGTCAAAGTGCAGGACAAAGCTGCTGAAACGAAGCAACCTGAAAGAAAGACATCAGACGACAGTTTGGTTGAATCATTCACAGAAAGACTGAAGAAGGAAGGTGAACAAAGAGAGAGGCCTCTTGAATCAATGTCGTCAAACTTTCCCAAAGTTAAAGTTTCTAAAGTTAAACTGATCGAAGAGACGAAGCCAAAACTCACACAAACAGACGCAGTGGAAATAAAACCTGAGGAACCTCTGACAGGAGATGTTTCTGAAACACCTCCAGCTAAGAAAACAGAAAAAAGTAAAGATGATCTCACTGAGTCAAAGTCTAAAAAGAAAGAGGTTCAAGGAAGAGTTGAAACAAATACTTTGATCAAACAGAAGAAGCCAGTGAGAAAAGAACAAGATGGTAGAAAAGGTTCAGCTTCACCTGTGAAGGAAGAAACATGTGAAGGAACAACTGCTCCTGAAAACCACGACAAACCTAAAGAATTCATGACACAAAGAGAATCGGTGTCTCAACAAGAGCCAGAACATCCATTTACCAAAGTTCAACCACAGATTGTAGTTGAACAGGAGCAGTTAAAGGTCAGCACAGTTCAAGATAAAACTTTTAAAGTTTCGTCTCTTAAAGAGACAAAAACAACTCAGGAACAAGTGCAAAGGAAAGTTTCAGCTACACCTTCAACAGAGGAAACTCCTGAGGATCTGGAGGCAGTTCCTGAAAAACTGATGGAAATCAGAGAAGCTAAAGTTGCAGCAGTTGATGAGGTGATTGGTGAGGCTGATGGTAAACCAAAGGAATCAGTATCCCTGAAGGAGAGAGGACCAAAGTTAGCCAAAACTAAAGAGGTTACAGATGAACAAGTCCCTTCAAAGTTCTTTACAGTTAAGGATAAAACTAAAAAAGTGACTCCTGGTAAAGATGCATCACCTGAAAACCAAGTTAAAGTCAAAGAATTTGACACAATTGATGATGAAATTTGTACAAGAGACCGCGAATCTCAAGAAGAAAAACATCCATTTACCAAAGTTCAACCACAGATTGTAGTTGCACAGGAGCAGTTAAAGGTCAGCACAGTTCAAGATAAAACTTATAAAGTTTCTCCTCTTAAAGACACAAAAACAACTCAGGAACAAGTGCAAAGGAAAGTTTCAGCTGCGCCTTTATTGGAGGAAACATCTAGAAATTTGGAAGTTGAAGTTGCCCCTGAAACACTGACAGAATTCAAAGAAAGTGAAGTTAAAGCAGTTGTAGAAATTCATGAGGCTGATGGTAAACCAAAGGAATCAGTATCACTGAAGGACAGAGGACCAAAGTTAGCCAAAACTAAAGAGGTTGCAGATGAACAAATCCCTTCAAAGTTCTTTACAGTTAAGGATAAAACTAAAAAAGCGACTCCTGGTAAAGATGCATCACCTGAAAACCAAGTTAAAGTCAAAGAATTTGACACAATTGATGATGAAATTTGTACAAGACACTGTGAATCTCGAGAGGAAAAACATCCATTTACCAAAGTTCAACCAAACAAAACAACTCAGGAAGAAGTGGAAAGAAAAGTTTCAGTTGCACCTTTAATGAAGGAAACATCTAAAGAACTAGAGGTCGTCCCTGAAAAACTGAGAGAAATCAAAGAAACTGTTGTTGATGAGGAAATCTGTCACGTCGATGGTGCTCCAAAGAAACTGGCACAGTCGAAAGCAAGACAACAAAAGTTAACCACAACCAAAGAAGTTGTAGACAAACAAATCTCAATAAAACCTGTTCCAGTTGAAGATAAAACTCAAAAAGTTACTCCCATTGGAGATTTAGCAGCAGATTCACAGGAACTTCAAATCAAAAGAAAAGTGCCAGATGCGCCTGTGGTTTACCGCGATGTAATGTACGCTGAACATTTGGTAGAAAAAGATACTCAAGAAAGGTTAAAGGTACCTCAAGCCAGCTCTTTAAAGGAAGAAGTACACAGGGAATTACAGATGTTACCAAAGACAGAAGACACGATCGATGAATTCCAGTCAGTGGTTGTTCATTTTAAAGATGGAGAAAAGCCTCAAAAAAAGACAAAACAGGAACAGGAGCGATCGCTTAAGGTTGATGCCGCCAACAAAACTGGGCCTAAAGAAGTCATGAACGATGAAGCTCAAAAAGACAAAAAGCCAAAGTCAGGAAAACTTCAAAAGATTAAATCTGAAGAAGTACAGGCTACAATGGTCAGCGTGACAGATGAATATGGTAGTGTTACACCTTTTGGAGACACAAAAACAAAACTGGAACAAGAAGTTTTGAGGGAGGAGCCTGCTGAGGAACCAATAACCATACAAGAAGAAAAAGACAAGACAAAACAAAAAAGGCAAGAAAACATTGAAAGAAAGGATTCGGTTCTGGCCCGGAGAAAAAAAAAATCCAAAGTGAGCACAGTTGAAGAGACAGTCACAGTTCGACATGAATATGGCAGCGTTACTCCTTTTGAAGTAACTGAAACGGAACCATTTCAAAGGGAGGATGTGGTGATGATGGAGGACACATCCGACACCAAACCTACTACTGCTGAAGCAGCCCAGGGACATGTATTTAAACATAAACTGGAGGAAACTGATGCAGAAGTAACAAATCAACCCATTTTGGGAAAGAAAGTTGTTGCAATGGACCAAACCCCTGAAGGTCATCCAGTTGAAGAGGTGAAAACCAGACAAACAGAAATACAAACAAAAGCCATTTCCCATAAAACAGAGGTCACAAACACAAAAACACCTTCAGAGGAAGATGTCCTACAAATGAGAGATGAATCCAAACAAATTTCACAAAAGAAAAAGTCAGCACAAAAACATCAGGAGCTGGATGAGGCATCGGAGTGTGTGCTAGCAGATGTCCCGACAAAGAAACCAAAAGGCCAGAGGTTGGACAAAAGAGCAAAAATGTCTCTTAAGGAACTGCAGTCCAAGACCGTTATCATAAAAGACAGTTATGGGAGTGTTACTCCATTTGAAGCAACAGACGCCAAACAGGAGGTTGAAAAAAGGTTTTCTGTGGCTCCAGTGATGGAGGTCGCAGTGGAGAGATCTCAGATGGTGAAAGATGGCGATGTCAAATCAAACACTCTGCAGCAGTTTGTTGCTCCCGATGAGCGAGGGAAAGCCGTCACATTAGACGGTATTGCAGTTGAAGCAGTTACGTCAAAAGAAGACTTGGGTCCAGGTGAAACAGATGATGCTGCCACTGGACAGAAAATACCTGAAAGACAAAGTCTGGTTGAGTCCGAATCTGAAGTCGAGCAAAAAATTCCAGAAAAACTTAGAAAAACAAACAAAACCTCCAGAGCTCATCCAGCTGAGACAAAACCAAAGGTAACTAAAGCAAAGACGGAGATGGAAAACATTCTGTCAGACGAATCAAAAACCCTTAAAGACAGAGGACAGAGGACGGACAAAGAAACCAAACCGTCCCCTCAGGAAGTGCAGTCAAAGATGGTTAAAGTTAAAGATGAATATGGAAGTTTTACTCCTTTGGAAATTAGAGAAACAAAACAGCAACAAGTTGAAAAACGCTTCTCTGTGGCACCTGTGATGGATGTAGCATCGGAGAGATGTCAGATAGTTAACGATGGAGAAGTGAAATCAGGCACTCTGCAGCGATTTGTGGCTTCTGATGAGCTTGTCATTGCAGTGGACGCCACAGTAAAAGCAGAATTAGTTCATGATAAAACAGATGTTACCTTCATTAGAGAGAAACCACATGAAAGACAAGAACAAAAGGAAAGAATCAGTAAAGTTACATCAGAAGTCGAACAAGAAGCTTCAGGCGTCCTTGCAGTAACTGACAAAACCACCAAAGCTCATCCAATTGAAGGGATAAAATCTAAACAAACTAAAACAAAAACAGAGATTAAAGACATTGAGTCAGAGAAATCAAAAACCCTTAAAGACAGAGGCCAGAGGACAGACAAAGAAACCAAACCTTCCCTTCAGGAAGTGCAGTCAGCGATGGGTAAAGTTAAAGACGAATATGGAAGTTTTACTCCGTTGGAAGTTAGAGAAACAAAACAGCAACAAGTTGAAAAACTCTTCTCTGTCTCACCAGTGATGGACGTGGCATCGGAGAGATGTCAGATAGTGAAAGATGGAGAAGTGAAATCAGGCACTCTACAGCGATTTGTCGCTTCTGATGAGCGAGTGAAAGTCGTAGCTTCAGATGATATTACAGTTGAAGAAGTCCAGTCAACAGAGACAAAGCCAAAGCAAACTAAAACAGATGTAGAGGTTGAAGACAGTGAGTCAGAGAAATCAAAAACCCTTCAAGAGAGAGGACACAGGAAGGACAGAGGTACCACACTTTACTTTCCAGAAGTTCAGTCAGAGATAGTTGCAGTTAAACATGAATTTGAAAGTGTTACTCCAACACAGCAACAACAAGTTGAGAAAACAACTTCAGTTGCACCCGTGATGAAGGTCGCATCTGAAAAACATCTTGTCGTCAAAGATGGAAATTTTAAATCAGATGCTCTTCAGAGATTTATTGTTCCCGACAAGCTAGTAAAAGAGTCCGCCAAGGAAAGCATCAGAATTACAGCGAACAGACACGAGCTCACAGATAAAGAGACTGAATTAAAAGGAGAAGCTAATAAATTAACAACTGTTGAAGATAAAATGGAAACAAAGCAGAAACAAACTCAACAAAAGCCAAGGATCCAAACATTTGTAGGAGAAAATACATCAACAAAGGCAGGCGTCAGACATGAGGAAGGTCAATATAACGTGTCTCCAAAGGAAACAGACCGTCTGAAACATCTCGACCAAGTTACAGGAGAAGGCATTCGTTCTCAAACAGATGTTTATCTTAACGTTTCTGCAACTGAAGACACGAGGCACCAACGAACTGAAAGAAAGGCTTCGAGGTCACCTGTGATGGATGTCACATGTGAAAAAACATCAATGGCAAAAGAGCAAGAAGCTACATTAGACACTCCAGTTCAATACGTTTCCCCTGATGAGCTAATAAAAGACACTGCATCAAGAATAAAGGAAGTTTACCAGAAATCCACCGAATATAACAAACAGAAAACAGATCAAACACAAAGTAAGTCAAAAACTGAAATACTTGGGGAACAAACTAGCAAAACTGAAAGACACGAGACTCCAGTGGAGTCTAAAGCAAAACGATTACTGCACGGCAGAGATACTTCTGAAAGAACAGACATAACAGACCTAAAACAGACTTTGTGTCAAAGTGATGAATTCATTGTTCCAGTAGAAGAAATCCAGTCAGAGGTAGTCACAGTTAAAGCTGATACAGCTACAGCTGGTCCTGCTAATGGAGAAAAACTGAAGGTTGAACGCACCACAACAAAAGCTGCAGTAACACCTGCAAGTGAAATAACATGTAAAGAATCAATGGTAGCAAAAAAATATGCCCACAGAGTAGAAGAGGAAGTTAGAGCAAGTATGTCACGAAAAACAGACGCTGGAGACGAATCAGATCAAAGAGATTTCCAAACCGAGATTTCAAAAAAATGCCAAGCTGCAGAGGTTTGGGAGCCATCAGTAACAGATAAAACCAAGTCAAGGCAACAACAGTTAGAAGTTGTGTGTGACCGAGTCGCACCTCCTGAAGCCACCGAAACCAGAAAGGAAGCAGAAGCTCGAAGGACTCGGTCGACTTTGGTGCCAGAAGGGAAACAAAATGTCTTCGTTCAAGAAGATGCCAGAGGTATAGAGTGTTGTTGATCTGAGCACCAAACATCGTTGTGCACCTCCCATCGTCGTCATCATTTCAAGGGGATATCATGTCATATCACCCATTCTGTTCGGGCACAAACTGTTTTCTTGCTCATTGTGATGAACTGCCACGCTGTTGACCACGACAGCCTCTTGATATCTAAACCACCACAGTTGTATGTTGAGTTGTTCCTCACAGTTTTTCTAATTCTGTGTTTGTGCTGTCCGTTGGTTTTCTATTGTACTTGTTTGCATCAAGAACAAAATGTTTTCGTGGAAGTTTCCTCTGTCTTTAAACTTCCAGCTTTGTCTGTTTTCTTGCTGCTGTTGGTGCTCACCCCATCAGTCTTACCAAGGCTCTGATTGTCATGTAATTTCATTTTCCAAGTTCCAGTCAAAGAGAAGGAGGCGCCACAAGTCAAGGAACCTGTGGTAAAACCAGCAGCTCCTCAAGAAGGTACCAGCACATTCTTCTTTTACTAATGTGTCCATGTCTGTGTGTTTCTGTCTGTTTCTTCAGGCATTCGTTAAAGAATGTTGTCTCTTGAGCTTATGTGAATCTTTAAACTTTATCCTGAAACAACAGTGGTTGTAAACAGAGTACCAGCTCTGACTCTGGTTCTTTTTGGAGTCACAGCTGAGGTGATATGGTTGTGGAGCACGTCCTTTTGATTTCTATGTCTACTTCTTATTTAAGAGCGTAAACCACAGATCGTTGCAAAAGTTAAAG
Source organism: Pseudochromis fuscus (assembly GCA_900323345.1). NCBI lineage: Eukaryota > Metazoa > Chordata > Actinopteri > Pseudochromidae > Pseudochromis > Pseudochromis fuscus. The sequence continues at coordinate 16,546 of OOFC01048526.1, forward strand.
AAGTTCCCACAAAGCCTGAAGTTACTGAGAAGTTGGAGAAGATGATTTCTCCACAGGAAGAAACAAAGCCAGGTATTCAGACGATAGTTCTTCTTTTGAGGAAATCTGTCGTTTCTTTTTTTTGGTGACTCTTCACTTCGGTTCCCTCTTTTTTTATTTTATGTGAAGTAACAAAACCACAGCCTGTCCTGAAGACTGAAGAACCAACAAAGAAGAAGGTTGCTGAGGAAGAAAAAACAGTTGCCATAGAAACGGCAGCTCCTGACATACACACAGGTAGAGCTGTGAGGGAGAGTGTTGTTCTCGTTACTCTGATGTTGATGTTCACTGTCGTCGTTATTTTTGTCCTTTTATGGGTCGCTATGAAGCAGCTGCACAGTCCCTCCCTGTGGTGTGGCAGTGTTGTCATGTTGTGTGTGCAGTTTTGTTGGCTGTTGATCTTGAGTCCACTCTGCTGCTTTTAACACAACTTCACTTAAGTTCAGCTCTTAATATCAGTTTATGATACAGTTTCTCATTTTACTGTGTTTCCTCAAATAAAAGTCATTTCAAAAAATAATAGAAATAATTCCACCTGCAGCTGGTAAGTGGTTGGTATTTTAGAGCTTTTATTGTGAAATACCTGAAGACCCTCAATAAATGCTGGATTGTTTCAAATTTAAAGTCCTCAGTGAACAGACATGTTTCATGTCTTGTTGTGAGTCTGAACCAAAGAGTCAGGACGATACTTCTCCAACAGCAGCATCTTTGTGCTCAGTTGATTCAGTAAAAGAGGTAAAAAAAAAAAAAAAGTAGATGATGTTTAACTGATTTGTTCATCGAATGACATGAACCAGGAGGTTATTCACCATGACTTTTATCCCAGCCTGGATTTGAGGGCTGAACATTATCAGAGGCAAAAGAGTTTTATTGGAGGAAATCCAGTACTGAGCTCAGTCATGTGCGGCTGGACAGCTCACATCTTTACCAATCACAGAAAGTGATTCATGACAAACTTTAGCTTCTTCAGGTCTTCCCAACAAAGCAGTGACATTGTTGTTTGTGATCAGTTACATGTCTTATTAACACACTTTCTGAACTATACTTCTGTATTAGATGACACTAAGGGACCCGTTCAAGCACCCGGAGGCGTCAAGAAAGGTAGGACCACCGATCACCTCTCCTTTCACCTCAGTACATTCAGTACACAGCTACTCGCAAAATGTAATCATCACTTATACACGTGCTACGTCGACGCTCGACAGTTTACTTTGAAATATTAATTTGACACTGGTGGACGGTTTATTTTGTTGTAAATTTTCTAAGTGTATATGTGTGTGTATGTTTTGTATGTGTTTGTTCAAGTTATGATGTCAGTTCTATGTCGAGTAACGTCCAAACCTTTGCTGCCTCAGAAATGCTTCTGCCCAAAAAAGGTAAAATTCAGTTGGAGGAGGAGGGTACATTTGAGATTCCCACCTTGAAGAAAACAACCAGAGTCATGAGGGAAGTGGAGGAAGAGCAGGAGATTATCAAACTGAAGAAGATCCCATCAGTTCCAACTAAAGAGGCTGAAGAAGAGGAAAAACCACAGAAGGTCACTAAGACCACAGTGTTTGCTGTGGAGGAGATGGTGCACAGAGAAGAGGCTGTAGAGATGTCCATCGCCACCAGGAGACCTGCAGAGGAGAGGACACCAAGAGAGAGAGCAGATGTGGTGAAAAAGCCAGAAGTTGTAAAAGCTAAAGAGGAGGAACCAAAGGAGGTTCCTAAAGATGCGTGGACCCGGCAGAAGCCCACCCCGAAGGACGAAAAACCAGAGGACAAGATTTCTCTGAAGAAAACTCCCAGAACGCCAAAGGAAGAGGAGCCCGCACCACCAGGTGCAGCCCTGAAGAAGGTTAAAAAGTTGCCTTCAGATGAAGTGGAACCAGAAGTGGTCAAACTAAAACCATTTGAGAAGCCTCCAAAACCAGCAGAAGAGCCACAGAAGGATAAGAAGGAGAGGCCAGACAGGGACACTGTGCCTTTCCAGAAGGAAGAGAGAATCCCCAGAGACGTGGAGACCAAAGAACCTCCAAAGAAACCTGAGAAAGCTCCTCTGGAGGTACCAGAGCCGTCACCCAAGGTGGCAAAGCCAGCAGATAAAAAGAAAACTCCAGAGAAGGAGCCTGAGGAGGTCAAACCACCCACAAAGGTGAAGAAAATCCCAACTGCAGATCAAGACAAGGAGAGCGTTAAGCTGAAGCCTTTCTCCAGGCCTTCAAAAGAGGCAGCTGAGCCTGAGAAGAAGCCAGCAGAGGACAAAGAGAGAAAGCCAACCGACGACCTTCGCCGCCGTCGCACGAGTCCAGATGAAAAACCAAAAGAGCCAGAGGCTAGGCCAAAGAAACCTGAGATCCCAGAAGCTCCTGAGAAGAAGCCAGAGAAGCCAAAGGAGGTGGAACCAGTTCCAGTGGAGAAGAAAGCATCTCCCGTGGCTGTTTCTGCTCCTGTTAAGAAGCCTGAGGAGGTTCCTGAGGAGCCCAAACCTCTGCAGCTGAAGAAAGGAGTTGTTCCCAAGCCAAAAGAGGAGAAGGAAGAAGTGGCTCTGAAACCTGTGGACCAGCTCAAGAAAGTAGAGCTCAAAAAGACACCATCTCCTAAAGTTGAGAAAGTTAAAGAAGCAGAGGCCGTTCCGGTTGAGAGGAAGCCGAGTATCGACAAACTCAAAAAGGTTCCTACAACTGTTTCACCCAAAGATTCTGTTGAAGCCGTTTCCCTGAAAAAGACTCCAAAGAAACCTTCACCAGTGGAAGCAAAGCCCACAGAACCGGCAAAGCCCGATAAAGGGAAGGTCCCTCTGGTGAAGGAGGTCTCTCCTGGAGCCGTGCAGATGAAGAAGGTCGCCACCCAGCCGGAGGAGGAGGTGTTTGAAGAGGAGTTTGAAGGTGAGGAAGAGGCTGAGCAGGAGGAAGAGGAGGCCTGGGGCTGGGAGCTGGTTCCACGGGAGAGTTATGGCTCGGAGGACTGGGAAGGTGAAGCAGAGGAAGGTGCTCTGGAGGTTCCAGGGGTGGCCAGGAGAGGTGAGACGGTGGCGGCGCCAAATCCAAGAAAAACCCTGAATAATTTCCACCCATTCCTACCATCATGCCTCCATTCAAATCCTCCTCACCCCATCACATCCAAGCAGTTTACATCATTTTGTTCTTTTATCTGTGTCATTCTCCATCTGGTCACGTTCATCATGTTCGATCATTTCAGTTTTGTCATTTGTGCATCTTCTGTTTCAGTGTCATGTTCAGTCATCAGTCCAACTTGGTGTCATTACATTCGTGTTTGTTCTGCCATCTGTTCATCACTGTGTTTTTTGTCTGCTTTAATTTCAGCATCATTATTTCATAAATTTACCATCAGAACTGCTTCATATTTCCCACTTCTTTACATATCTCTCGTCCTCGGCATGTTTATGTAGAAATTACAATGTGATCACACCGTGAGCAGCGAATTCACTTGAACTGTTTCTGAACAGAGGGACAACCGGCAGAGGAAGCAGGACGGGGTCGAGGTCGAGGACTGAAACGTAAGTGTTCATCAACCAGAAAAAAAAAGCCTCCTGCATTTGACATGGTGAAGCCAGAGTACTCACCGTCTTGATATGTGTTTCAGCCAAACAGACGCCTTCTCCTGGGGAAGGAAGGGGCCGTGGACTTAGACCTGGTGGAAAAGGTCCATCCCCACCAGAAGAACCTTTTGCAGGATTCAAGCTCAAAGCTGTCCCTCTGAAGTTCATCAAAAAGCTTCAGGACATCGTGCTGCAGGAGGCCGAGTCCATTGGCTCGTCTGCTGTGTTCGAGTGCGAGGTGTCGCCTTCGACAGCCGTCACATCATGGATGAAAGACGACAGCAATCTGCGCGAGAGCCCCAAACACAAGTTCACTTCTGATGGCAAAGATCGCAAGCTGCATATTATTGATGTCCAGCTGTCCGACACCGGCGAATACACCTGTATCGCCAAGAACGCTGGCAAAGAGATATCCTGCACAGCCAAGCTCATCGTTGAGGGTACAGTGTTGTTTCTGAAATGCATTCTGTCATAATCCCATTCAAACCTTCATCTAAGTCAAAGTGCTCATTGCCTTTTTGTCTCCTTGCAGAGCTTCCTGTGAAATGGATCAAAGAGTTGGAGGAGGAGACGTCGGCTCTGAAGGGTCAGCCTCTGTACATGACCTGCGAGTTGAACAAAGAGAGAGATGTGACGTGGAAGAAGAACGGCGAGCTTTTGAAGAAAAAAGAAGGAAAGGTTCAGATCAATGTTATCGGTATGCAGCATGCCGTGACCATCCAGAACTCTACCGAGGAGGACGCCGGTGTGTACTCGTGTGAAGTGTCCGGTCAGGAGGACGTCAAGACGACAACGAATGTCAAAGTGATTGGTGAGCAAAATGGCACATTGTACAATACAACAGGGAAACACAGTGATTCCCAACCATCCAGGACTACCTGAACCTCTGTACTTATACACCTTGTTGCTTGGTCCAGATGTTTTGCAGCATATCCACCGTAACCGTGTGCGGAGCTACATTGATGCGTTCATACAGATCATTCACAGCTAGTGGAGGAACAAACTTTGTCCTTGACATGTTCCCAAAAGAAAAAGTCATAAACAGTTAGTTCTGGTGATGTGTAACTATTTGAATTCGAGGAGTGTTTTGTGATCATCTTGTAGTGCAGATTAAGAAGAACTTTTGAATCCTCTCACTAAACATCACTTCAGACTCCTAAAATTAGATGTTAGATAATAAGACTCAAACAAAGCCATTATTTAGTATATTCATTGTGCAAATTACCCGACTCACTCATTCTTCACTCCAACAGAAATTATCAAAGATTGGATTGTAAAGCCACTGAGAGACCAGCACGTGAAACCAAAGGCCACTGCTACATTTAAATGTGAGCTTTTCAAGGATACTCCCAACTGGAAGTGGCTCAAAGGCGAGAATGAGGTCACTCCATCTGACAAGGTTGAGATCAAGAAGGATGGAAAGGAGCTGACGCTGACCATCAAGAACTGTCAGCCAGATGATGTGGCCGAATACGCCATGGAGGTTGAAGGACGAGTCTACACTGCCAAGCTAACACTGGGAGGTTTGTCTTTTTACCAGTTTTTGTAATTGCTAACTGTTGTTTACGATGCAGTGGCTGCTATACGTAAGTATAAATGCAACCTGTTCTCAGAGCGGGAGGCTGAGATCCTGAAGCCTCTGGCCAGCGTTGAGGTGACTGAGAAGGAAGACGCCACGTTTGAGACGGAGATCTCTGAGGACGATGTTCCAGGAGAATGGAAGCTCAAAGGAGAGGTTTTGACCAGATCTCCGGTAAGACTGGAAACACCAGTTTTGTAGAGTTACGTATCCATTTGTTGTTCAAATTTTCAGTTCTTTTTATAAGTATGAATGTTCTGTAATGTGTTACTCAGACATGCGACATCCAAATGGAGGGTACAGTGCGTAGGCTCATGCTGAAAAGCTGCCAGGTGGATCAGGCTGGAGAGGTGTCCTACCAGGCTCTGAACGCTATAACCAGCGCAATGCTCAATGTCAAAGGTAAGAGGGTGCTCCCGGTATCCGAGTTCGGAACTGCAGTGTACCATGATTTAAGGGTATTAGCTGTAAAAATAAAGGCGTAAGGTCCGTGGGCAACACAATAAAGCTTTCTAGCACTTGAGAGCGGACCTTAGATCTTTATTCAGTCGGACTTGTGAGTGATTATTTCTGCCACATTTTGAAGCCGAGGACATGAAGGAATTTTGATGCGGGATCCCGACTATTTCCACTGGTCGAAGTGTTGTCCTGTGTTTCTATTTGTTGTCCTGTTTGTTTTATTGTTGTTTGTCGTAAAACATGTTCATTTGAAAGTTTCGGGTGTCACAGTTGATTTTGTGTTACTCTGTACTCGTTTCATATCGTCTGTGGTAAAATGTTCTGTGTTACGTCTACAAGCAGTGGCCAGTTTATTAGGTACACCATCACTACGTTCATGAATCTGCCTCCCAGCCAGACAATAAATCACATTGTCTTAGTTTTACCAAAGTTTATTTTACTGCAAGAGGAGCAACAGAAAGCAAGTAACTGGAGAGGACTTCAGAAGAAAAATTGGACTGAAGATCTGTCACTTCCTGTTAAAACCGTGGTCAGAATTTGTTGCCAGCTGAAACAGAAGATGGGCTTTTTCTTGTTACCAGGATGATGTGGTTCCTTGAAAGAATTTCTTGTCCCAAATGAGCCCGGGAATATCTGATGATGTGTTTTTGCTTTGATGACCTGTGCAACCTGAAGATGTCTCCAATGGGATTTCTGTATCTTAAAAAGGGATCAGTTGTGTGTGAGATCAGTCCAGGCAGAAGCAAGAGGTACCATGGTGTTTTCATGTCCATACCCACTGTTATATCTGCAGTATGATTCTGTAAACTTCTTTACAGTCCAGTACTGTTAAGTCCAGTACTGGATTAAACGGTGTACCAGGTAAACTGGCCTCATGCTGTAGACTGTCGTGCTGGAATTGTTGTTGTTATTGTTGTTGTTGAAGTTGGTGTTGTTGTTTGTGTTGTGTTCTGTTGTGTAGTTGATGTACTGTACCTGTGTCACTTTTTAAACCCAGAAATCGAAATGGATTTTGTCGTCCCGCTGAAGGACGTTTCTGTACCTGAAAAGAAACAGGCTAAGTTTGAATGCACCATCACGAAGGATGTCTCTAAGGTCATGTGGTACAAAGGGGCTGACATCATCACCCCTGACCAAAAGTATGACATCATCGATGATGGAAAAAAGCATATGTTGGTCATAAACTGCTGTGAATTTGATGACGAAGACGAATATACGATTGAGGCTTTGGGCAAAACTTCAACTGCCAGACTCACGGTGGAGGGTAAGTGCTCAACGGCTATTGCTGTATTCATTGAGTTGGATGCCTTCCCTGCCAGCTAACTCCTATGGACATGTTTGCTTGATACAATTATAGGTATCAGGCTCAAATTTATCTCGCCGATAAAGGACCAAACTGTAAAGGAGGGCAAAACAGCTCGCTTCGAGCTGGAGCTCTCTCACGAGAACATCCCCGTCACCTGGTACAAGAACGACGTTAAAATCCATCCAAGCAGAACGGTGGTCACTCAGGTGGATGGAAAGAAACACACTCTAGAAATAAGAGAAGTCACTCTAGACGATACCTGCCAAATCAAGGCAGAGGCCAAAGGAATACCTTCCATGGCCAACCTGACGGTCATAGGTAAACCAAGAATCACCGCCTGTATTCTTTCTGTCCTCCTCATCTATTTTGTCTTCATTCTCGTCCACAACTCTTTGTTCAGTTTGTCCATGTTTTTATCTGTTGAGGTCCACAAGATGACCTTATTCTGTGTTTGTGTTGTACGATTGTTTTTCTGTGTTGTTCATTCATGTTCCTTCCTTGTCCTGTTCTGTTACCATTTCCTGTGTATTTGTTGTGCGTTGGTGAGTCACCGCAAAAAATGTCCCCGTTTCAGAGGGAGATCCATACTTCACAGTAAAGCTGCAGGACTACACTGCAGTGGAGAAAGACGAGGTGGGTCTAGATTGCGAGCTCAGCAAAGACGTCGATGTCATGTGGTACCACAATGAGGCCGAGATCAAGGCTTCAAAAATGGTGTCCATTAAAGCTGAGGGCAAACGCAGAACCCTTGTCATCAAGAAAGTCACAGACAAAGACAAAGGACAGTATTTATGTGACTGTGGAACAGACAAGACAACAGCGACACTTCACATCGAAGGTAAAGGCACAGAATTGGTTTTTGGTACTCACCTCCATCGAGGTGACTTTCCCGGTTGTGATGCACGCCGTCATCTTCACCACCTCCTAATTGCACCTTGCGTCCCATCAGCCACCCTCCACCACTTCTTGATTCGCACTGTCAACATTTGTTTGTCCGTAAATGGTAGAAACACACTACAAGAGTTGAAAGTCTCCATAGAAACACTCTCATGGAGCCTATTCAACCCTAATTATCATCCTGTTTTGGGTCTTGTGGTGTTCTTCCACCATAGTTTGTGTCTTTCATTGTTGTGCTCATCAGAGTGTTGTCATGGTTACGCAACAGACCCATCACTGTTCAACGTAACAAACTCCTTTATGTTTCTTCATTGCCCTTTGAAGAACTGTAGCGCCTCTAAAATCCAGTTCCATACAGAACCAAATGGGTCATCCACAGCCGGATGCCGCAGCTGGTCTACTAGTTCAGCCATTTGGTTGTTTATGGTTCTTTGAAAGGTTGCTTACAGGGATCATAAAGGTGGTTTCCATGTGTGTGTCAACCCTGTGTGTGACTGTCTGTGGTCTGTTTCTGTATCTGCAACGTGTGTTTGTATTTCCGTTCATTTTGATTGAATATGTAAATGTATCAATGTCTCGAGTGAGAAATTTGTCCCCTCTCTTGAACATCAGCTCGCCACATCAAAGTGGTTCGGCCGATGTACGGCGTTGAGGTGTTTGATGGTGAGACCGCTCGATTTGAGGTCGAGCTCAGTGAAGACGACGTCCACGGCCAGTGGAAGCTGAACGGAGAAGTCCTCAGTCCATCAGCCGTATGTCCCATTGAAATAACACCTCTAGATTTTCTCCTGTCTGTGGTCCAATTCACTTTCATGTGAACTGAATCTGGAAGTGCATTTTTTGCCGCTTCAACCTGTTGGGTTCAGGCAGTAGAGAATGAAAGTGAATTGACCCTGATCACTTTTAAGTCCTCATGTTTTTTTGCTGAAATGCTGAAGTTTGTTGGCGGTCTGCAGGACATTGAGATTGTGGAGGACGGTGCCAAACACACTCTGGTCTTATACAACTGCAAAGTGCCTCAGACGGGCGAGGTGGTCTTCACCGCCGCTAATGCCAAGTGCTCTGCTAACCTGAAAGTCAAGGGTGAGCTCTGACTTGTTCAAAACCTGAACCACAGCCCAGTGCTCACTCTGCACTCTTTCCATTTCAGTTGTTTTGCGTTTTATTGCAGTTTTTACTTTTCCCTCCATATTTGAGTTGAAGTCTTGTCGAGCACCTCGTACGTTAACTCCGTCTGTCTGAACCAACAGAGCTCCCAGTGTCGTTCATTACTCCTCTGGCTGACGTGCACGTGTATGAAAAGGACGAGGCAAAGTTTGAGTTGGAAATTTCTAGAGAGCCCAAAAACTTCCGTTGGCTGAAGGGATCTCAGGAGTTATCAAATGATGACAAGTTTGAACTCCTGGTGGAGAGAAAGAAACACACTCTGATTGTAAAATCTGCTCGATACGAAGACGAAGCCAGATACATGTTTGAGGCAGAAGATAAGAGGACGTCTGGAAAGTTGATTATTAAAGGTATCTAGAGTCAGACCATCTAAGTTCTGTCCGACAGGAATGATTTGATGTGTTCAGCAATAAAATTCCTCATTTTGTTTGCTCTAAAGCTGGTGAGTGTTTGCCAAAAGCCTTAAAATGACAAAGTACCACACGTCTAAAAATATGAGGATAAACCTCTAAGACACTTTACTACTTTGGGCGGGATCTGTTCCCTGATGGTTCCACCTCCATCCTCCAGGTGTGTGAGAACCTACGGTGGCCGTCATGTGTCAGAAACCTGTCCACATATTAACTGTCAAAGACGTCATCACCTACGACCACATGGAGGAGAAATCATCTGCCCAGTGAGGAGGACATGTCAGGATCAGGTTCACAGAAATGATCATTTCTAGTTTTTTTTACATAAATGTAAAATGATGATCCTGCTTCAGTTGCTCTTGGAGAGAAACGTCAAATGTGTTGTGTTGGTAACTATCTCCACAACCATGTTGCAGCTACTGCTAGCTAACGACGCAGTGCGTTTCTGCCAGTCACTGTCCAGCAGGGGACAGTGTGAAGACATTTGTCCTCATCAGAGATTTAATCTGAGAAAAACGACACTAATGTTTGTCTTTGCTCTCTGCCTTCATCTTCATGGTTCTTCTTCTTTGACTCGATTGGTCTGTGATCAGTAATTAGTCTGATCCGTGACAGAGTTTCTGTCGATCCAGGGTTTGGTTTTTTTATTCTGGGTCTCTGTGAGTAAGAAGCCTGTTTCTCCATGTGAAGTTATAAAGAATCATTCTGAGGTATCACATTAAATACTGATAAAAACACAGGGATTCAAAATCAATTCTGTTTCTGCTGATAAACGTTACGCACTGTTCTCAAAATACTGACAGACGACACTTTGATAAAGGCTTTGGACAAACATTCATTGGGAGGAACTTTGCAGAGCGAGTGGATTTGTTCTGAACACATCAGTATTATCTCAGTCTTTAGATGTGTTCCCACCTGGAACAATGTTGTATTTAATTCCATAAATGTGTATATAATTTCTTATCAGGTATTCGCCTCAAATTTATCAAGCCGATTAAAGATGTGACCGTAAAGGAACGTGAAACTGCAGAGTTCAGTGTTGAACTCTCGCACGATAAGATCCCAGTGGTCTGGTACAAAAACGACGTCCGACTGCATCCCAGCAAAGTGGTTCACATGTCGGAGCGCGGGAAAGTCCACACGCTGGCCTTCAAGGAGGTCACCATCGACGACACCTCCATGATCAAAGTGGAGGCCATGAGCAAGACGTCGGAGGCCATGCTCACCGTCCTCGGTTCGTATCGTTCCCAAAGGCAGAACTCCTGGTTGAACTTATAACCATATTTCCCCAAATAGTTGATGGAGCCTTTTAATTACCTCAACATGCAGAAGGTAACAGGCCAGTTAAAGTTAGAGCATGAAACTGTTTATAACAAGTGCAACGCTTCCTGTAACAGTTTCAAATTAAAAGCTCTCTGAAGAGCTGGACCAGGACAATAGTGCAATACTTTACCAGAGCAACAAAGTGTTGAAAACAGAGGGATTTGATTGTCGAACTTTTAACTAATTTACATTTAACTGACATGTTCAGTATCCTCTCTGTGTTTTGGGAGCCAGACTTCATTAGTTTGTGTCGACCACGCCCCCAGACATGATCAGAGGCCTGACGTTTTTACTGGCTCCTGGTTTTATTTGAGGAAACATGGTTTATAAACTCCCTGTTTACCAGCACTGGTAGTTTTTGTTCTTTGATTCTAACTGGTCACTGGTCTCTGCTTGCAGAGGGCGACCTGTACTTTACAGTGAAGCTCCAGAACTACACCGCCGTCGAGAAAGACGAGGTGATCTTGTCCTGCGAGCTGAGCAAGGCCGCGGGCGAGGTCAAGTGGTTCAAAGACGGTAACGAAATCTTTCCCTCCAAGAACATTTTCTTCCAATCCGATGGCAAGAAGCGCACGCTGGTCATCAAGAAGGCGGCAAAGAGCAGCATGGGAGCTTACACCTGCGACTGTGGCACCGACAAAACCACAGCCGACCTGAACATCGAAGGTAAAGCCTGCAGCGGTCCGTCCCCCAGAACCCCGTCAGGACTGCAGAATCAGACCCCGCCCACCACCGTTTGCCAAAACCTGCTGTTCATCTTCACTCCATCCCACCTCCATCCTACATGTGTGTGTTGTGTCCTGTCATTCTGAATGTTTGTGATAAACCAGCTCTGCACATCTGATCTAAATATCTGTCGATCATCCAGTTCAAGTGATTTAAAGTTGCTTCATGAACTGCTGATTGTGTTGAGATGTTTGCAGAGTTGGTGATTGTCAACAGTCACTGTGTCTTTTGCTTTTGCTCTGAGAGCAACAGCTACTCGTCCAAACTGTCACATTCATGTCTTCACGTCCCCTGTATGTCCTCCACCGATCATCACCACATCTGACCACCTGTTCCCGCCGGTGTTTTCGAAGAGCTTCACCTTCGTTGGGTTTGGTTTTCTTCTAACGCCTTTTTGAACCTCTGCAGAGCGCGACATCAAGGTTGTCCGTCCGCTGTACAGCGTGGAGGTCACAGAGACCGAGGCAGCCAAGTTTGAGACAGAAATTTCAGAGGAAGACCTTCACGGCATCTGGAAACTGAAGGATGAGACACTCCACCCGTCGGCTGTGAGATCAGACACAGTTGTCTTTATTTTAAAAGAAAATTGATGTGGTGAAAACAGTTCATCACCTCACATCCTCTGACCTGTGATGTTTGTCAGGACGTGGAGATTAAAAAGGAAGGAACTCGCCACATGTTGATCCTCTTCAACTGCAGAAAAGACATGGCTGGAACCGTCGACTTCGCGGCAGCTAATGCCAAATCTTCAGCTCAGCTCAGGGTCAAAGGTGAAATGCTGATATGAATCAGAAACAGTCTGTGGAAACATTTTTTATTGTCGTCAAAAAAAAAACAAAACCTCCTTTTGACAGACGATACTTGGTTTTATATTTGGATCCGGGTGACGCCTCTGTCGCTGAGTGTCCACATTTTGGGGAAAATTTAATTCAAGGAATTTAAGTCTCTTCATCATTAATTGATTGGCTGAGAAAAAAAAACATTTCATGTTACTTACATTTAGTTTTCTGAAATCTGAAACAACAATGAGCTTTTAGCTCGAGTTTCCTCTTTGTCTTTTGTTTCTCTTTAAAGTGCAAAAAGCAAAATATTAGAGACCTTGGAGAAGGGGGGGTCACAAATTCTTAGAAAAAAATATTCTCTGAGGTCATACAATCATAAATTTGGGGAAAGTTGTAAGTTTATGAAATAAAAGTTGATAAACCAACAAATTAGCACAAACACGTTTTATTGGCTGAATATTCCTCCAACTGAACAGCGGTGAATGAACCTAAATAAATAAACCTTGAGATGTTCGGGTTGATACCACGCTAAAGCAGCTGGTTAGCTTAGCTACCACTAACCGCTAACAAAGTGTTAATCAGTGACTATGGTGCTGATAGTTGGATTTTATTAGCTTTGGACATCCTGACTGTTTTCCCAGTCTCCCTGCTAAGTTTAAGCTAACTGGCTGCTGACTGAATCTTAAGTTTTGCAGGTTTGAACCAACAGGTGACAAACTCGTCCAGTATTTTAAAACCACTTTCAGAAGCAGCTGATGTTAAAACTGATGTCATGAGTGTTTTCCAGCTGTGATAAAATACTCATCTTATCTCTTATCAAACAAATCAGGTGAGTGTGATCAGCAGCTTCCTGAAAATCTGAGACACACATTTTTCTCAGCCAATCAACACATAGAAAATATTTTGTTAAAAGTTTTCCTGCAGAAAACTGCATGATGCAGTCGAAGCTTCTCTCTGCCCACGGTTAGCATTCAACATTTAGCTAACAATTTACTATTTCTCTGTAACTTTAAACTTTAAACTTTAAACTTTTTTTTAGTTTTCATTCACTCTGTCACTACAGTTCCAGCTGGTTCTGTTTAATCTGTTTAAGCTCATCTCATGCAGTGAAGACCGAGTAACACAAGCTCCAGTAAAGTCACAGTTCAACAACTTTCTTGACTTTGGGAGATAATCATCAGAGTCCATCATGAGACAGTCACAGATGGTTTGTGTGAACTATCTAACTTTCTGCATGAAGTTTTCAGAGCTGAGCTGTGATGAAGCCGCCCGTCAGACGGAGGGTTTAAAGCTGTAAACTGCTCAGTCTGACAGCGTGATGATTAAATGTCACAGTCGCTGCCAGACGCCTTTAGCTGGCTGTTAAAGGGCTTTAATTCAGGCATGTAAAGAAGCCTGTTGTAAATAGTTGACAGGGGTTGTTAATCCAGACTGATATCCCGGAGCTCCGTCCGTCCGATGGCGTTACCAAACCTCACCGCTTACATGTGAGGACGTTTGGTAACTCCTGCGAGGAGCTCCACATTCTCCTTTTCCAGGAAATTTGCCGCCTGGTGATTGACAGCAGCAGATTGGCCTCCCCTGATGGATTTGGCAGACGTGGGCCATCAGCCAATCAGACCCCCCAGTTATTTTAGAAGCCGCATGCCTTTTCTAGAGCAGGTTCACACTGATTGGGAGGGTGGAGGACGCGACCCCGGCCCTCACTGGTTTCTGACAACCATATACATCTGACGGCAGGTCGTATGCTAATGAGCTCGGCCCCCCAATGCCAAGTCTCAGGCGGCGGGCCTCAGTTGTCCTGAGGGCTTCCAGCAGCCTGCCTTCAGCCCAACCACACCATGAGGACTAGCCACTGAGGATTAGCCGATTGTCTCCGGGGATTGTTTTGGATCTACTGTTTCTGGGAGGGGACTAATCATGTCTTCTCCCCAATCCAAAGCCCGAGTGATCGGCCTGACGAGGCCTCTGAAGGATGTGACCGTCACCGCTGGGGAGACCGCAACCTTCGAGTGTGAGCTGTCATACGAAGACATCGTCGTCGAGTGGTTCCTGGAGGGTACAAAGCTGGAACCAAGCGACAGAGTAAGTCCTGACACACCTGAGGCCTCGCACTGTTTACTAATGGGTTCTTCCCCTGGTTGTGGTCTGGACCCAGGTCCATGTGTACACAATGCCCTGTGCAGGGCTTCAGCCTGTCTTCATATAAGGTGGTGTTGCCAGTGGAGGTTCAGGATTCCAGCAGAGCATTCGATCCTGGTTTTGAGATGAGGAGTCAGGCAGGGAGGCTTTTCTGCTCCGCCAGCGTTTCTCTGGGGTTATTTATAACAGGAGCAGGAGGCCGAGGACCAGGGCAGGTGGCAACAGCAGATATTTGACAGGTTCAGCTGTAAAACCGCAGAACGTGCTCTGGAGGTTTCTGTGTTTGTGTTGATGTGGAAGTTTTTATTTCACTGAAGCAAGAGTTGGAAAAAACCTGTGTTGTGAAACGATGTCCAGTCGTAACAGGATTAGTTTGATTCTGATCGAGACTGAGAACCTGAGACGAAACTCGATCTCCTTCTGTGGGTTGTGCAAGTGAGATAGGTTCACACGCTGCAGATAAAACCACCAGCTGGTGAAGAGTCAGGGATTTAACACAGAAATCAAGACGTTGTTGTTAATCCTCAGTAAAGGGTTTAGAAACTAAACAAAAGCACCAGAAGATAAATGAGTCGTGACCGAACAATGACCCTGGTACCAAGTAAAAAAAACAAAATACCATTTATCTCTAACTTTTTACTTTGTGTCTTTTCAGTTCCAGCTGAAAACAACAACAACAACAACAACAACAGGCCTTTACTCTGAGCTGTTGTTGTTTTAAAAAGTTTGAAATGAAAAGGTTTAAAACTCAGACAGAAAAACATTAAAGATCATCTCAGCACAGACATGAACAAACAGAACTTTGAAGTGGACACTTTACCACAGCAGTTTCCAGCTGTTTAACAGATTCAAGCTGCTGCTCAGAACCTGCTGTCACTGACACATGTAGCAGTATCGATCACTTCATGAGGTAACTGTGTGTTTTAGTTTTTAGTTATGCAGCCGAAGCTTCGGTGTCACTGACGATCAGGAGCCGAGGTAAAATCAGCTGCTGGGTGTCAGAGGTTGTTCAGTTTAAATCGGGGGAAGGAAAGCAGCTGCTGGCGTTTGTTTGAGCTGTCAGAGCTCAGCTGACTGGCACTGTGTGTGTGTGTGTGTGGGTGTGGGTGTGGGTGTGTGTGTGTTTGCTGGAGACCTGGCAGGAACCTTACAGACAATGCTCAGGGGTTAAAAAACATAAACGTGGACAGGGAGGTAAAAGAAGCAGTCCTGACAGACATCGTTTGGGAAATAGATGCACAAATAAACTCAGACAGTAAAACCCTTTCCCTGACTGACTCACTTTGACTTGACAGGCAAAATTCAGGGTAAACTTTGAAGGTTGACTCCATCGAACAACTGTTAAAACCTAATTGATGAAGTCATCAAGCTCATACCTGACAGGTAATACTCTGGGAATACAAACCCACCTTTGTGTCTCACCTGTCAGTCAGTGTTGAGGGAAGAAAAGCCCACATCTCTCAGATCCTGGAAACAGGAAACACTTGCGTACAAGCTTTAATGAATTCTGACTGTTCAGGCAAGACAACATCCTTGAACTGTCAGCCTGACAGGCGGAGTTCGGGGCAGGTTAAACCCAGTACTGACGAGTTCTGTTGACCCTGCAGGTGGTGCTGAAGGCGGAGGGTAAAGTCCACAGCCTGACTCTGCGCGATGTCCAGCTGAACGAAGCCGGACAAATCAAACTCACCGCCAAGGACTTCCAGACGGAGGCCAGCCTCGCCGTCAGAGGTGAGAGGGGAAATGTGAATCTGGTTTGTAGCTGCTCGGTCTGAAGGGCTGTGAGTACGCTGTGACATCACAGCTGGGTGTGGCTACTGTCAAAATATGTAGTTTTCCAGAAGCTAAATGTCTCGGGTGTGTTTTTACCTGTGTGTTCAGAGCCGGCCGTGGAGTTCTCCAAGCCTCTGGAGGACCAGACGGTGGAGGAGGAAGCCACCGCCACACTCGAGTGCGAAGTTTCCAGAGAGAATGCAGAGGTGCAATGGTTCAGGGATGGACAGGAGATCCGCAAGACCAAGAAGTACGAGATAATCGTCGACGGCCACAAGAGGGCGCTGCTCATCCATGACTGCACTCTGGACGACTCAAGGACGTACACTTGTAATGCCAAAGACTTCAAAACCTCCTGCTTCCTCAACGTTGAACGTGAGTACAGCCTTCAGGTGATGAAGTTATTAGACTCAAAGGAACATGTGAAGAACTTTATGGGTTCTCAGAGTTTAAGGAGAACCCTGGAAACGTGAGAACCCTCTGAACTTATGATGTCGATAAAACCCTCCAAAGAATCCCTCAAAAAACCTTCTTCACTTCATGATCTAATCCTGAAGAAATCAGGGCTAAAGGATCCCTGAAAGAAAGACTCAACAACAAAGAAACTCTTTGTACAGGGTTTCAGGAGCTCTTTAAGTAATTCTGTCAGTGTAAAGTATTAACCATTAACGCACTATGACCCAGAATAGTCGGTTGGTGCCCTCACTCCCTTCAGTGCACCGAGAATGTTCGTTTTTGTATAATTTTCAGTTTTGATTGCGCTGTAGCTTTGACCCAGTTTATGTTGTTGTTTTATTTCCGTTAGCCGTCCTGAGACTGTGGATTACATAAGATAAATACAGCGTGTTCATGAATCTGTTTGAATAAAATGGTCTTATGTCACCGTGAGAAACCCTTCAGAAAATGTAACAACAAAACTTAATAGATAATTAGTAGAAACAGAAAGTTTTAAATAAATTGACATTGTTTACTAATTGTGAAAAACATAACAGAGAGTAGATGATCCAAAAAGCTAGCTAGACTTTTGGCCAACACTTTAAATTGCTAGTGAACAGTATGGATTACCAGTGGAAACTGTTGCTTCAACAATCAGTCGCTGTTAAATGGAGTAGCACCTAAAAGTTATTGATCATCACTGAAAAATTTTGACCAGAGTGTAAAAGAAAAAAAACTCCAAGTACCTAAAATAACCCTCATAAACAATATTTGCACAACTTCTTAGATAAAAATAAATTCTGTAAAGGACTGTTGTAACTTTGCTGCCTCTTGGCCAGGACTCCCTTGAAAAAGAGGTTCTTAATCTCAATGGGACTTTCCTGGGTAAATAAAGGTTAATAAAATAAAATAAATGTAAAAGTTCAGGACGTTAAAGAATCACTTGCTTCAGTTGTCCGGGAACTTTCTTATTGAAGTTCAGGAATTTCTAACAATAAGGAATCAATCATTGAAGGTGACTCTGCTTTGGCAATCGATTAAGAAAAATAATTCATTTTTATAAGTTAATTTAAATTAAAGCGGTACAAGTCCAACCCCACATTTCACTCAGTAATTCTCTGATCTGACCTCAGAAATTCAAGAGTTTTCTTAAATCAACTGTTTTGTTCCAGCTCCACATGTCGAGTTCTCAAAGCCGCTCCATGATGTCGAGGTCAGAGAGAAGGAGTCTGCCAGGTTTGAATGTGAAGTTTCCAGAGAGGACGTCAAAGTAAGAACATCGCTGCCTCCGTCTGGTTGTCCAGATAAACCTTTGGTGAAGAAGTAACGATTTTTATTCTCCTTTGTTCGCCACATGTTGCAGGTTCGCTGGTTCAAAGATGGAAGTGAAATCAGAAAGGGAAAGAAGTACGAAATTATCGCTCAAGGTCGCCAGCACATCCTCATCGTCCACAAGTCAGTGTTTGATGATGAGGCTGAATACGAATGTGATGCAAAGACCTCCAAATCCTCTGGCATGCTCACTGTCGTTGGTAAGAACCCGAAAGATCAGGACTGTTCAACTGGATCATGTCGAGTTATGACTCCCTGTGGTTTTTGTTGTTGAGTGTTATTGAACTAAAACAGCTGAGTGCAATGATCAGTTCTGTGTCTGTGGTTGAAGTTTTCATCCAACCTCTTTTCACCGCTGCTTCATGTCGTTTCCCTCTGGTTGCAGAGGAAGAGGCCAGGTTCACCAAGAACCTGTCCAACGTGGAGGGAACAGAAACCGACAGCGTGAAGCTGATCTGTGAGGTGTCCAAACCGAGCGCTGACGTCACCTGGTACCGAGGCGATGAGGAGCTGCCAGAGGGCGGCCGCTACGAGCAGATCGTGGACGGGAAGAGGAGGATCCTCCTCATCCAGGACCTGAAGATGGCCGACGGCGGGGAGTACAACTGCAGGCTGAGTCCCAGCATCAAGACCTCCGGAAACCTCAAGATCAACGGTATGGGAAGTTGTTGTTGTTGTGAAGTGTGCTGCAGAGGCTAAAAAACAAAATACTAATTAACATAATACATCGAAACAAATAGTTCACAAAATGATTGTTTCTTCAAACAGTCGCGGACCGACATCTGATCCCTGAGGGACTCCAGAAATGCAGACTCAATGCAAACTGTGCTGCTTCATCAGAACCTTTCATGTTTTTAGATTTTATTTTATTTTGTTAAATTGATAATTGATTTGTTGGTGTTTTTACAGGATGTGTTTCAGAGTCTGTGAGATTCATTTCAAGAAGCAAAACAATTTCTAACCACACAAAGAGAATCACAAATGTGTCTAGTACAAGATTAGATTTACTAAAAATAATTTAGATTTTCAGCTTTTTAAATATTTTTAGTTTTCTTTGGTCTGATATTCATTCATTCATTCATTCATTCATTTATTTATTTACTAACAACACTCTCTTTAGCATTTATAAGCACAAATCAGCCTTTAATCTTTCTTAAAGTACTATAATATGTATAATGTGTTTGTTTACTCAGCTACAGTTTTTTCTTGTATTGTTGTGGTTTATGGTTATGGTCTCAAGTTTTTTCTGCATGAATTACTTTTTCATCCGACTGGAGGAGAGTCGAGGTTTTTTGTTTGTAAATAAATGGATTTATTTTTTCATCACTTATCCGTGTCACTGAGGTAGAAATGCCGATCATTCAGTTATCAATCTGTTAGAACTACATTAGGTTTTTTCTTCTTGTGCTCTGATGTTTAAACCTTTCTAGATCCTTTCAGGTTTTTCCAGGTTGAACAAATATTTCAATGATCCGATGATGAAGCTCCAGAGTAAATCAGTTTAATTCAGATCATTAACCTGTTTCCTCGTCGCGTTCCCGCTGTTGCAGAACTTGCTGCTGAGTTCATCTCGCGGCCTCAAAGCCAGGAGGTGGTGGAGGGTGAGAAGGCGGAGTTTACCTGCTCCGTCTCCAAGGAAACCCACGAGGTCAAATGGATGAAAGACGACAAGACGCTGGAGGCGGGAGACAAGTACCAGATGGTCAGCGACGGAAAGAGGCGAACACTGGTCATCAAGACCTGTGAGCTCAGGGATGAGGGCGGATACGTGGTGATGATCGGACAGACCAGAGCCAGCGCTGACCTCACTGTGCTCGGTAAGTCCCGCCCACCAACCCACCGGCTGTTTTATCATCTTTAATTTTAGTTTACAAAAACCCTCGTTTTAGATTTGAGTTGAAAACAATGCGTTCAATCAATAAATGATCTTTTTTGTTTGGTGCAGAGAAACTGAAGATCATCACTCCTCTGAAGGACACCGAGGCCAAAGAAGGTCAGGAGGTCGTCCTGAACTGTGAGGTGAATGCCGAGGGCGCCAAGGCCAAGTGGCTGAAGAACGAGGAGACGGTGTTCGAGAGCAGCAAGTACGTGATGGTCCAGAGGGACAACGTCTTCTCGCTGAGAATCCGAGACGCCCAGAAGGGAGACGAAGCTAGTTACAGCGTCAACTTGACCAACCAGAGAGGAGAGCACGCCAAGAGTGTCTGTAACCTCACCGTCAAAGGTCAGTGGTTTGCAGCGGGAGGCAGGACGTCAGTTTTACATTTAAGTTTGAATTAAACTTTTACTCAGTGAGCTGAAGTGTGAAGGTTTTAAACAACCAGTAAATCAATGAAATCCAAAGAGTGATGCGTTCAAAGTTCAGACATGACAGATGTTTAACCTCTGAAATCAGAAATCATCATTTTTAGACTGATGGAGAATTTTCAGAATTTCTTTTGGTTTGTTTTAGTTGTGTAAGATCTGTTGTATGAACACAAAACAGCAGAATTTAAGATTGTTGTCAAATATCTTTTTATTGAAGGTTTTTAACTTCAAACCATTTGAAATTCATTGTCCCAGTGTCATAGTTTTTGCTCATAAATTTACAGCTTAATGTCCAAGAAAAATATTTTTAGGATCAAAGAGGATTAAAATATGTTTGATGTGTTTCCTGGATATGTATGAATTTTAACCCTGAACATTATTTTAGTTTAAACACAAAGGATATTGGATGGAAGCTGTATTTGAGATTAGATTAAGGAATTTTTAATCTCAGATCATTTTGGAGTTTTTCTCCTAATTATACAGTTTAACCTCAGAGAGTTTTCTCAAAATATTATTTCCATTAAAGTTGAGCTGCAATAAAAACTCTCTCTTTAATCCTCTGGTTGTATTGTTCACTTACTTAACAGTGTTAGTTAAAATCAATCAATAATAATAATAACTCCCTTTGTTTTTATTTTTATATCAAAGTTTCACTTTCACTTTATCCAGATGAATTTCAACCAATAGCATCCGTCCATCCACCTGTCAATCAATCTGCTGTTAGCAGCACAGTTCACATTAAACCAGGAAACATTGACAGCAGTAGTAGCAGCTGTGGTAGTGATCAGTGGTTAGTTAGTACAGTATGGTTAGTTAGTAGGTCAGCTCAGAGCCTCTGTCCACATGTGGACTAACTGTCCTTTGTGTTGTTCAGAGGAGAGTCTGAGGATCGTGGTTCCTCTGGAGGACATCGACACTCAGGAGAAAAAGACCGTCAGCTTCTCCTGTAAGGTCAACCGGCCAAACGCCACCCTGAAGTGGATGAAGGGCGGTGAGGAGATCACCTTTAACAAGCGCGTAGTCTACAGAGTCGACAAAGAGAAACACACACTGACCATCAAGGACTGCACGCTGGCCGACGAGGGCGAGTACACCGCCGTCGCCGCTGACAACAAGTCCACGGCCGAGCTGATCATCAGCGAGGCGCCGACGGACTTCAGCATGAACCTGAAGGACCAGACCATCACCGAGTTTGATGATGCCGAGTTCACGTGCAAACTGACCAAAGAGAAAGCTGAAGTCAAGTGGTACAGAGACGGCAGAGAGATCAGAGAAGGACCAAGGTTTGTCAAACTCAAACTTGTATAAAGGGCCTGAAAGTCTGGTGCTAACACCCCAACTCTGTCTGGCTGCCGAGCCTCGTACAGGATCGAGCTCATAGGATGATGACTAACCTGAACCCCGATGGTATCCAGGAAACATTTCCAGAAGCCCACAAACTGCCTTGTTCAGTCAGGTGGACATGCTAACGTTTACAGCTAATGCTCAGATTCTTTTAACCCTCTAACACCAGCATAAATCAATTTACTGTAATTCCCCAACCATTTGCCCATCGACGTGATTCCAGCTTATTCTGAAAGACGACAAGTGGAGCGTTTCGTATATATTACATACATTACAGCAGTAATGCAGGGCAATTGAGTCCTGCCGTGACGTGCAGCGTCCCGTACATATTACCTACGTTACGGCAGCGTACAGAAGCACAAATGCCTGAGGAATTACGGCAATTTCATCGACACACGTCACTTCCTGTCAGCAGCTAAATGTTTGCAGTAAAAAGGTTAAATAACGTCCTGTTTCTTTTCCCAGGTACATATTTGAGAGAGATGGAAAAATATGCACTCTGCGTATCAAAGAGTGCCGACCTGACGACGAGTGCGAATACGCCTGCGGTGTGGACGAGAAGAGATCCAGAGCCAGGCTCTTTGTTGAAGGTGAAGTCCTCGGAGGTTTCTCAGCATGACCTGTGTTCACTTTGTCTTCCTGCTCTTCACAAACACTTGTCTGTTTTCACTGCAGAGACCCCGGTGGAGATCATCAGACCACCACAGGACGTGTTTGAACCTCCGGGCTCAGACATCGTGTTCGAGGTGGAGCTCAACAAGGACCGAGTGGAGGTGAAGTGGCTGAGGAACAACATGACAGTCGTCCAGGGAGACAAATACCAGATGATGAGCGAGGGTAAAGTCCACAGGCTGCAGGTCTGCGAGATCCGACCCAGAGACCAGGGCGAGTACAGGATCGTGGCCAAAGACAAAGATGCCCGAGCCAAGCTGGAGCTGGCAGGTGAGGGTCCGGACAGGCAGAAAAACTCTGCAAAAACCCCACAATGAGACCTGGGTAATCAATAATGCACTGCCTCCTTATTCCTCCTGCAGCTGTGCCCCAGATAAAGACCACGGACCAGAGCTACGTCACCGATGCCGGGAAGCCAATCACCTTGGCCGTCCCGTACAGTGCCTACCCGCAGGCTGAGGCCGACTGGCTGTACAACAACCTGAGCATGCCCAAAGACAGCATCTACACCTCTGCTGACCGCACCGAGTACCGGCTGAAGGATCCAAAGAAGTCAGACCAGGGCCGCTACAAGATCATCATCAAGAACAAACACGGGGCTGGAGAGGCCTTCATTAACCTGGACGTCATCGGTGAGTCGCTGCTTCATGGAGGTCAAACCAACCCAAGTGATTCTCATGCTGTTTCCAAACCATTGTTTACGCCACTGGTGATTAATTAAATGTCACTTTTTTTCCCAGATGTTCCAGGACCTGTGAAGAACCTGCAGGTCATCGACACCGCTGACGGCGAGGTCAGCCTGGCGTGGGAGGAGCCCGAGAGTGATGGTGGCAGCAAGGTCATCGGCTACGTGGTAGAGAGACGTGACGTGAAGCGTAAGACTTGGACGCTGGCGACCGACCACGCCGACAGCCCTGAGTACACTGTGACTGGCCTCCAGAAGGACTCCATGTACCTGTTCAGAGTCTGTGCTCGCAACCGCGTTGGCAGCGGACCCAATGTTGAGACCGACAAACCCGTACAAGCCAAGAACAAGTTTGGTGAGATTTATTTTCATCAGTACAAAATAAAGTCAACAGATATATCCTGGTGTGTTACAAAGGACAGGAACCCTGGTGAAGTTTTTAATCACCTCCACCTGAAGCTTCCCCTTTATGTTTCTGTGCCATTGAGCAATGCAGCGGTTCAGGTTTGGACTAAATAGTTGCTAAACCACATCAGTTTTCTTTTGTACTGTTGAGATCCAGAAATGTCTCCTGTTTGTCATTTATCAGACGTTCCTGAAGCTCCTTTGAATGTGATTGTTGGAAATGTCTCCAAATTCGGATGCACCGTCTCCTGGGAGCCTCCCGAGTCGGACGGAGGTTCTCCCATCACCTCCTACATCATCGAGCTGCGTGACAGGACGTCAGTGAAGTGGTCGCCCGTCCAGCTAACCAAAGCTGACGAGCTCAGCGCCATCATCAATGACGTCATTGAGAACAAAGAATACATCTTCAGAGTCAAAGCCGAGAACAAAGCTGGTGTCGGCAAACCCAGCGCCGCTTCTCAACCCGTCAAGATCATGGATCCAATTGGTAAGATTTGTGATTGATGAATGATTCCACCTCAGAGTAAGAAATTTGAAAAGAAAACTGCTTTCACTTTAACCTCAGAGAACATTTAAGTTCTTGAGTTCATATAAATTTGTGGTTTTCTTCTTGTGAATGTGCAGCTTTAATCCCAGAAATTGCACAGAAGTGAATGTCTGTAATGTTTCTTTGTGTCTGTCCTTGTCAGAGCGTCCCAGTCCTCCTTTGAACCTGTCCTGGCAGGACCAGAATAAGAACTCAGTGCAGCTCACCTGGGAGACTCCTCTGAAAAACGGCGGCAGCATGATCACCGGGTACATCATCGAGCGCTGCGAGGACGGCACTGACAAGTGGCTCCGCTGTAACGCTCGCCTCTGCCCCGACCTCTTCTACAAGGTACAGACAAGAGTTCAGACACATAACAAAACTGTTTGAGGACTGAGATTCAGATTTTACTTTCTTTGACTGTAAAACCTGCTGCTTCAGGTGTCAGGTCTAAAATATGGAGCCAAGTACAACTACAGAGTGTTTGCTGAAAATGCTGCTGGACTCTCCGACCCATCAAACATCATCGGACCTCTGCTCGCCGATGACCCACATGGTGAGACCCACGATATCTTTGGTCTCCTTTGTTAACACTGAGTGTCAAAGGGTTTTTGTGTCAGGTAACGTATCATAAAGTAATAAACAAGTAGCTAAAATATAGTTTGCAAAAACAGTTGATTAGGTAGTTGGATAAAATTAATTGCTATCTAGTAAAAATTACAGATGAACACTTAGTGAATAACTAAATGTGAGATAAATGCTTAGTGTAACATAATTAATAGTTATAGTTAATAGTTAAATGATTGGTAATGACATAGCTAAAATAAATGAATAACTGATTGTAATATATATCAATTAATTTAAACGTATAGTGGTGGAAGTATTTGTGTTTTTTGGAAAAATACTTTAAAATACTTAAGCTTGAAATCCAGTTGAAGTTTTTAGAAATGGGTGAATTTCCATGCAGTACATCTAATAATCAGTGTAGATATTTAGTGGATTTAATGGCTCAGTTCCCATCATGCTCCTGTCTCCTCTCTAGTTGGTCCGAACTTCGACCTGAGTGCTTTCAAAGACGGCTTGGAGGTGATCGTCCCTCAACCGCTCACCATCAGAGTCCCCATCACCGGATACCCAACCCCCGTCGCCAAGTGGATGTTTGCGGAGAAGGAGCTGACCACCGAGGATGAGCGCGTCTCCCTGATGACAAAATCCACGTTCACAGAGCTGACTGTCACGCCGAGCGTGCGTCCGGACAAAGGCATCTACACCCTGTACCTGGAGAACGACGTCACATCTGTCTCCGGAGAGATTGAAGTCAACGTCATTGGTAAGCTGTAAAACACACTCTCTGAATCCATACGTGCTTTTGTTAAAATGTTTGGTCTCACCTTTGTTTGTGTTTCCAGCGGCACCCAGCGCTCCGAAGGACTTCAAGGTCCTGGAGGTTACCCGACAGCATGTCCACCTGTGCTGGGAGGCTCCAGAGCACGATGGAGGAAGTCCTCTGACAGGCTACCAGGTGGAGAAACGGGATGTGTCCCGCAAGACCTGGGTCAAGGTAAGACATCAACATCTGCATTGTATATGAAGTATACAACTTTTTTTACTTGAAACAAATCAGACAAACGTTTGCAGGACTGCACAACAACAACAATAACTTTAAAATCTCTCTCAGGTTGCCACAGGTATTCAAGATCAGGAGTTCACCGTCACTGACGTGGTTGAAGGGAAGGAGTATTTGTTCAGAGTCACCGCCTGCAACAAGTGTGGACCGGGAGAGCCGGCGTACATCGACGAGCCTGTCAACGTCTCCTCTCCTGCCAGTGAGTCAGAGGAGAGGATAAAATGTCTTGAAACTTCAACACAGAAGTTCAAATCTGTCTGATCCTGCCATCTTATTTTTCCTCCAGCCATCCCTGACCCACCAGAGAACCTGAGGTGGAGAGACAAATCAGCCAGCGGCATCTTCCTGACGTGGGAGCCACCAAAGTATGATGGCGGTAGCGGGATCCGAGGCTACAACGTTGACCGCTGCCAGAGAGGAACTGACAAGTGGGAGCCCTGCGGTGACCTGGTGCCCGAGCTGAAGTGCCAGGTAACGGGGCTGACCGAGGGTCAGTGGTATTCCTACAGAGTCCGAGCCCTCAACCGTCTTGGAGCCAGCCAGCCCTGCAAAGCCACTGATGAGATCCAGGCTGTTGATCCCAAAGGTACCTCTTCCTATTAGATACCTGAAATTTCACCTAGCTAAACAGTCTCCCCCAATAACCCCCCCAAAAAACTCCAAACCTTTGACTGACCTCTGGTTCTTAATGTCTATGCAGAGCCACCAGAGATCCAGCTGGATGCCAAGCTGCTGGCAGGTCTTACCGCCAAGGCTGGCAGCAAAATTGAACTCCCCGCTGAGGTGACGGGTAAGCCCGAGCCCCGGGTGAAGTGGACCAAGGCTGACCTGGTCCTCAAACCAGACGATAGGGTGTCCATCGACACCAAGCCCGGACACTCCACTGTGACCATCGCCAAGACCAAGAGAGACGACACCTCCACCTACATCATTGAGGCCACCAACAGCAGTGGTCGTGCCACCGCCACAGTAGACGTCAACATCCTTGGTAAGATCAAGGCCATCATCGGGCAACAAAGGAAGGTGTTGACTTTCTGTGTTTGTGCTTGATTTAATTTTACATGTATTTTCCCATTGAACAGACAAGCCTGGTCCTCCAGCTGCCTTTGACATTTCTGAGATCACCAACGAGTCGTGCTTCCTGGCATGGAACCCTCCACGTGATGATGGCGGCTCCAGAGTCACCAACTATATCGTGGAGCGCAGAGCTACAGAAAGCGAGATCTGGCATAGGCTCTCGTCCACTGTCAAACAGACCACGTACAAAGCCGTAGGCCTGGTCAAGTTCAAGGACTACATCTTCAGAGTCTTCGCTGAGAACCAGTTTGGTGTTGGCCCACCCGCTGAGCACCCATCCATCACCGCCAGATACCCCTTCGGTAAGTCACCTGACCATTGGACCAGTCCAGCTCAGCTTTGGGTAGACTGATGCTGTCTATTGTAGATGATCATGTGTTTAGGGTTGGTTTTATGATGCCCCCTGTATTGTCCTCAGACACTCCTGGAGCTCCTTACAAGCTGGAGCCTTCAGACATCGCCAAGGACTCTGTGACTTTGAATTGGTACGAGCCTGATGAGGATGGAGGAAGCCCAATCACTGGATACTGGGTAGAAAGATACGAACCAGACCATGACAGGTGGATGAGATGCAACAAGCTGCCAATCAAAGACACCAACTACAGGTGAGTCTAGCTACTCTGCTCTCCGGTATCTGAACTTTTACCCCTACATGTGTGATGATGCAACGTGTTTTCCTCTGCAGAGTTAAAGGACTTCCCACCAGGAAGAAGTACAAGTTCAGAGTCCTTGCTGAGAATCTGGCTGGAACTGGAAAACCCAGCAAGGAGACCGATCAGATCCTCGTGAAAGATCCTATTGGTAGAAAATGTGCTCATTTGAGTTGTCTATGAACATCTCAGATCCTTTCATGATGTTAAGAAATACACAATCTCTCTTCTCCCAGATCCTCCATGGCCTCCCGGTAAACCCACAGTGAAGGACGTTGCTAAGACTTCCTGCTTCTTGATGTGGACCAAACCAGAGCATGATGGCGGTGCAAAGATTGATGGCTACATCATTGAGATGCTGAAGAGCGGCACCACGGACTGGATCCGTGTGGCAGAGAACATTAACTTCACAGAGTACTTCCTGAAGGGTCTGATGGAGAAGCAGGAGTATTCGTTCAGGGTGCGAGCCGTCAACGTGGCTGGAGAGAGTGAACCCAGCGAGCCCAGTGACCCGGTGCTCTGCAAGGAGAGACTCAGTAAGAAAAACCAACACTTTGTCAGACTACTGCCATTTATCCAGAATTTTCCAAGTTTACCTTTACAAGTGTCATCATGAGGAAATCTGTATCACTTCAGACCCTCCCATGGCTCCTCGCTGGCTGGAGGTTGTCAACATCTGCAGGAACAGCGCTGACTTGAAGTGGACGGCCCCTGAGCGCGACGGAGGTTCTCCCGTCACCAACTATGTGGTGGAGAAGCGCGATGTGAGGCGCAAGGGCTGGCAGGCCGTGGACACCACGGTCAAAGAGCTGAAGTACACCGTGACCCCACTCAACGAAGGATCACTGTACGTGTTCCGCGTCGCTGCTGAGAACGCCGTGGGTGTCGGACCATTCTGTGAGCTGGAAGACTCTGTGCTGGCCAAAGACACTTTCAGTAAGTCCCAGAGAAGTTGTAGTCTTGTAGTGATGAATCACTTGAATCAGAAGGGCAAACCAAATTCTCACTATTGTTTAGTCAATGTAGAATAATGAGTTTGTTTTGTTGCAGCTACTCCTGGGCCACCGTATGCCCTGACCGTCAATGCTGTGACCAAAAGATACGTGGACCTGCAGTGGGAGGCACCTAAAAATGATGGTGGCAGACCTATCCTCAGGTTGGTTTGTGTTCACCACCTCCAGTTTGTTGTGACCATTTTTCTTCAAGTTGTTTCTTATAGTAGCTCATTCAAATGCCAATGGAATTCCAGGTATGAGGCATCGTACACAAGCTACAACCATTTTGTAAAAAACAGTTCTTTTTTATTTATTTATTTAGATATTTAGCACTGAAACTAGTTTACTTTTCCAAGACCACTTACTTACAAAGCCAAACTATAAGTTACATGGTGTCTGGGACAAGAGAAAGTTTTTTTCTTAAATCAATGCATATACATTTTTTGTCTTGTCCTCCCTCCAGGTATTCGATTGAGAAGAAGGAGAAACTTGGAACTCGCTGGGTGAAATGTGGAAAGACTTCAGGTCCAGACTGTAAGTACAGAGTAACAGACGTCATCGAAGGAACCGAGGTTCAGTTCCAGGTCTGTGCCGAGAATGAGGCTGGTGTTGGACATCCGAGCGAACCCACCGAGATCCTCACGATTGAAGATCCAACAGGTTAGTCCCGTAATGAGCAACAGCCTTTAAAGCTTCAGTCTACAAGTCTAAACCTGTTTGCCCACTACCTTCAGGTGTCCCATCACCACCTATCGAGCTGCATGTGACTGGAGCCAGCCGAGATTTCCTGTCAATCGCCTGGAAGCCTCCGCAGAGGGATGGTGGCAGCCCCATCCGGGGCTACCACATTGAGATGTGCGAGGCCGGAACAGAGAAATGGATGAGGGTGAACTCTCGTCCAGTAAAAGAGCTTAAGTACCGTGTGGAGGAGGGCGTCATCCCCGAGAAGGAGTACATCCTGAGAGTGAGGGCAATCAACTCTGTTGGGGTCAGCGAGCCCTCCGACATCTCTGAGAACGTCTTTGCCAAAGATGTGGACTGTAAGAACATTCTCCGTGCAAACTTCTGTCCACCATCAGTGACCCCAAGTCATGGTTGAGGTTTTGTTTTTGTTGTTTCCAGGTAGCCCAAAACTGGAGTTCCAGACTCTGGACCTGGTTGTTGTGGAAACAGAGAAGCTGCACATCCCGGTTCCCTTCATAGCCGTCCCCTCACCCAAAATCACCTGGCACAAAGATGGCAAGGAGCTGAAGGCCGACGAACGCCTCGGCTTCAGGTCAGTTTTCAAACTAAATCTACTAAATCTGGATGAGAAGAAAAACTAAAGCCCGTAAACCATCTAACAATGTCCAGTCAGATTGATTGATGTTATTCTGTTAAATCAGTGTAGGCTGCAGCGCCTGATTGGATCGTTTGTGTTTAACAGGAAGGAATACACTTCTTGTCACCTGGAGGTTGACAGCAGCATTCACCCGGATGCTGGTGTGTACAAAGTCACGCTGGAGAACAAACTCGGAAGCGCCAGCGCCACCATCAATGTCAAAGTCATCGGTATTGAATCTCAGTTTACATCATCATACAGACATCAATCTCTGGGACCCCAAACAGGAGCTTATTTCTTAACCTTTCTCTCTTCTGTATTCAGGTCTTCCTGGTCCCTGCAAGGAGATTGTGGCCTCAGAGATCACAAAGAACTCCTGTAAAGTTTCCTGGGATCCTCCAGACTACGATGGCGGCAGCCCAATTCTTCACTACGTCATGCAGGTCTGAGAGGGTGATGGGTTTACATTTTTAAATCTAACATCAGAGCCTCTGGAAGCTTCAAAGAAAATGTTGAATTGTTGTTACAGCGGCGTGAAGCTGGCAGGAGGACGTATGTTAACATGATGTCCGGAGAGAACAAAGTGAGCTGGCCCGTCAAAGACCTCATTCCCAACGGAGAGTACTACTTCAGAGTCCAGGCTGTCAACAAGATCGGAGGTGGAGAGTTCATTGAGCTCCGTAACCCAGTCATCGCCGAGGACCAGAAACGTGAGAACAGTGTTTTTCTACATGTTGATGGGTTTACCTTTTCTGTGTTAAAATACTTCATGAAGCATTCAGATTTTGAGAATAATCTAACTGAGAACCACCTCTTGTTCCAGATGCTCCTGATCCACCGGTGGATGTAGAGACCCACAACCCCACGTCCAACACCATCACTCTGACGTGGAAGCCTCCCATGTATGATGGCGGCTCCAAGATCATGGGCTACATCCTGGAGAAGCAGCAGAAGGGCGAGGACAAGTGGGAGAGATGCAATGACTTCCTGGTGCCCGTCTTGTCCTACACCGTCAGAGGACTGACAGAAGGCAAGAACTATGCCTTCAGAGTCAAAGCTGAAAACGCTGCCGGGGTCAGTGATCCATCACGTGCCACGCTCTTCGTCAAGGCCTCAGACGCTGTTGGTAAGGATGACAGAGAGCTTCTGATAAAGATTAAACCAAAAATGTTGGACCTTTTCGGAAATACGCCTGTTCATTGTTACTTTACATGGATCAGAACCGATGTTCTGATAAAATTTCTAACACTACTGTTAATTTCTCAGATCCTCCGAAGGTTTTCCTGAGCGGTAGCCTGCAGTCCGGCCTTAGTGTGAAGCGAGGCTGCGAAATCTGCCTGGACGCCAACATCTCTGGCTCTCCATACCCCGAGATCACTTGGTACTGGAACAACCAGGTGATCCAGCCTGAGCCTCTCCGCAAGAGACCAGAAAAACCACTGAAGAAGAAGGTGGAGAAGAAGGAAGAGGAGAAGAAGGAAGAGAAGAAGGAGGAGGGAGAAGCTGAGAAGAAAGTGGAGAAGAAGGAGGGCGAGGTGAAGGAAGGAGAAGAGGAGAAGAAGGAGGAGAAGAAGGAGGAGGAGGTGGCAGCAGAGCCCGAGGTAGAGGAGTTTGACTACCCAACCATAAACGAGCGTCTGGCCATTGACAACAGCCGGAGGGGCACGTCCTCTGTTGTCATCAGGGACTCGGTCCGCCCTGATCACGGTGTCTACATGGTGAAAGTGAAGAACAGCCATGGCAGCGCCTCGGCCACCTGTGAAGTCAACGTGCTCGGTTAGAGTTTCTTAATATTCCATCATCTTTATTTG
Organism: Pseudochromis fuscus; assembly: GCA_900323345.1. Taxonomy (NCBI): domain Eukaryota; kingdom Metazoa; phylum Chordata; class Actinopteri; family Pseudochromidae; genus Pseudochromis; species Pseudochromis fuscus. The sequence goes on from OOFC01048526.1 coordinate 47,880, forward strand.
TAGCACAAAATGAAAAAGCTGCTCGAGCATAATTGTTCTTTCTGCCCACAGATACTCCCGGTCCTGCAGTGAACTTCAAATTCGAGGAGGTGAGGAAGAATTCTGTGGTTTGTAGGTGGGATCCTCCTCTGGATGACGGTGGCAGTGAGATCCTCAACTACACCCTGGAGAAGAAGGACAACTCAAAGCTAGAGATCGGCTGGAGCAGTGTTACTTCTACACTGAGGGGATGCCGCTACCTGGTGCCCAAACTCCTTGAGAAAAAAGAGTATATTTTCAGAGTTGTGGCTGAGAACAAGCACGGCGCTGGTCCACCCTGCGTCTCCAAACCACTCATCGCCAAGAATCCTTTTGGTATGCACCTCTGACATCCTTCTATTCCTTTTAAAAAGTCAAAATGAACATAAAACTTTGATAGCACCATGAAATGTGTATCACTCAATTTTGTTCTCTTGTCCTGTCCGTTCGTCTTTAGAACCTCCCGAGGCTCCTGATAAGCCACAGATTGATGACATCACAGCGAACAGCATGCTGGTCACCTGGAACCAACCAAATGACAACGGCAGCCCCATCATTGGATACTGGGTCGAGCGCCGTGAGATCAACAGCTCACACTGGGCTCGTGCCAACAGGTGAGGACACACAACAACAAAATCCTGTTTACTTCTTTTAGTTTGTACAACAACACAGAAAATAAAAAGGAATGTTCTGGTCTCTTCAGGAACCTTGTCCCTACCACTGAGCTAAATGTTGAGGGTCTGGTGGAGGGACTGACATACATCTTTAGGGTGGCAGCCGAAAACCAGGCTGGACCTGGAAAGTTCAGCGTTCCCTCTGAACCCAAGACGGCACAGTGTCCAATCTGTACGTAAATCATGCTAAATCGTGCATTCAGTATGGTTCTGATCAGGACCAAGAAAAATGTTATTTGGCTGTTGATGTTCCAGTCCCGGAGTGAATAATCTGTGTTCATTTGCAACCCTGCAGTACCTCCTGGGCCTCCAGTTGCCCGAGTGGTGTCGACTACTGACCACTCCATTGAAGTGGAGTGGGATCCACCAGTTGATAATGGTGGAGGGGAGATCCTGGGATACCATGTGGATAAGGTCAGACCCTAAAGTCATTTCTTGAATCAACAAAAGACCAAAGCTTTCTTCACATAAGGCCAGACTAATGTTTTTGCTTTTCTACTATGCTCTTTAGGCCATGGCTGGCAGCAAGGACTGGTCCAGGGCTACAGAACGTACCTGGAAGACTCGAAACTTCACTGTCTATGGAGTCCGTGAAGGAGCCAAGTACCTGGTTAGAGTCATTGCCTGCAATGCTGGTGGAGAGGGAACACCTGGATTAACAGAGTCTGTGATTGTCAGGAATCCTGCAGGTTGGCTCAAAAATACAAGACTTAGCAAAAAAAAAAAAATCTAAATAATGTTGTCAAATTTAGTGTTAATGTGCATCCTTTGTTGTTCCCCTCTTTCCTTGGTTGCTGATTTCCCTCTGCAGAGAAACCAGTGATTGAACTGGACCTATCTGTCAAGAATGGCGTGATCATTAGAGCTGGAGAAAACCTCAGTTTACCTGCTACAGTCACAGGTAAACCCTACCCATCCATCACCTGGACCAAGGACGATGGCAAACTTGACAAAGATCATGTGGAGGTTCTCACTGAGGGCAATGACAGCATCGTCTCCATCAAGAACGTTCAGAGGAAGGACAGCGGTAAATACACGATCTCCGCTTGCAACCCCAGTGCCATCAAGTCTGCGTCTACCAGAGTGGAAGTCATGGGTGAGTAGAAGTCAATGAAATGTGATCAGGATTTCATTATTAAACTTTGCAGGTAGTTTGTGGTTAATTGATGCTGAACACAGGAACACAAAAATTTGGATTGTTTTGTTTTCAGATGTCCCTGGACCTGTCACAGACCTGAAGCCAGTTGTTGTCACTCGTAAAATGATCTTCCTGAACTGGGACGACCCTGAGGATGATGGAGGCAGTGACCTGACTGGGTTCCTCGTGGAACGAAGAGATGCAAAGATGCACACATGGAGGCAGCCTGTTGAAACCGCCTCATCTAAGTGTGAATGTGTGGGCATCATGGAGGGACAGGAATACTTTTTCCGTGTTATTGCCAAGAACAAGTATGGCTTGGGTGTGCCCGTTGAGCTGGGACCCATCAAGGCTGTGGATCCACAGGGTAAGTGCTCATATAGTCTAGACTTCAATGTTTAGTAATACTGAAAACTAATCCTTACTTTTGTGGTTCTGCAGGCCCACCATCATACCCTGAGAAGTTCCACTACACCGAACGCACTAAGAACTCCATCACGCTGGCCTGGAGGCCGCCTCGTAATGATGGTGGAAGCCCCATCATTGGCTACTTTGTTGAGAAGAAGAGGCAGGACCAGCAGGCCTTCGAGCCCTGCAACACAGAGATTTGTCCTGACATGACAATGACCGTGGAGGGTCTGGAAGAGGCCTGGATGTATGAGTTCAGAATTAAGTGCACCAACCTGATTGGAGAGAGCGAGCCTTCCATCCCACTGACTGTGGTCATCCAAGATGATGAGGGTGAGGCCAAATGGTCCTAAAACCTCTGCTTGTCATGTTAGGTTGTTTTTTTGTGTGCTGATGTATTTTCTTCCTGTTCATCACAGTGGCTCCTGAGGTCCACATGTTGCTGCAAATAAAGGGTGACTCCATCATTGTGAGGAAGGGTGAGCCCATTGAGATCCCCGCTGACGTCCTGGGCCTCCCCATCCCAAAAGTCGAGTGGTCCAAGGATGATGTGGTGATTCAGCAGCCCACAGAAACTCTGCTGATGGAGACGGAGGTGACCGGCAGGATGAACTGCAAGACCAAGCTCTCCATCCCGACAGCTAACAGGAGGGACCGTGGTAGCTACACCGTGTCCGCCTCCAACAACATGGGCTCAGCCAAGCACACCGTCTTCGTCATGGTGCTGGGTAAGTTGAAACGAAGCCGCAGATGGTTTGTTTCAGATTAGAAACGCGAACATGTCCAAACTAAACTTATGTTCTCCACTCAGACCGACCACTTCCACCCAGGAATGTTGCCGTGTCCAACATCAAAGCGGAGTCTTGCTACCTCACCTGGGACGCACCACTCGATAATGGTGGCAGTGAGCTGACCAACTACATTGTGGAAAAGAAGGAAGTGGTGACAGAAGAGCTGGAGGAGGGACAGGAACCACAATGGGAGGAGGTTACCAACGCCATCATTGACAGGAAATACGGGGTGTGTCCTTATAATAGCAATAATACTAAGAAGGCACTCATGTAGCTTTTAAAGTCTGACTCCAGGAGTAACACCGCTGCTTTTTCCTGCAGGTATGGAACCTGGAGACCAACAAACGTTACCTATTCCGGGTTCGAGCTGAAAACCGCTACGGTAAATCTGACCCATGTATGACAGAGGAAGTCCAGATCACAGACCCCTTTGGTCTTCCAGGCCCACCAGAAAAACCAACCATCGCAGAGTACTCCAAGACCTCCATGACCTTGACCTGGGAGCCTCCCAGAGAAACTGGGGGCTCTATGATCATTGGCTATTGGCTGGAAAAGAGGGAAAAAGGCACGGCCTACTGGGCTAAAATCAACAAGGTGCCGGTCACCAAGAGGGGCATGAAAGGCTGGGAGTACCAGGTGAGTTGCTGCAAAAGCAGGAATTACATTTTAACCCAACCTTCTACAAACCAGAATAAAGCCTCAGTTTTCCCAGATGATCCTTATTAACTCAAACCTTTATAAAGGTCCGTTGTAGGTCTTCCAGAAAAACTTTTAAAACCTTTAAGAAGATAATCACAGGGATCTTTCACAACCTTCCTTCTCTATGTCCTATAGGTGACTCGTCTGTTTGAAGGAACAGAGTACGAGTTCAGGGTTGCAGCTTGCAACTCGGCAGGAACTGGACCCTTCAGTGGTCCCTCCGACTCTGCCTTCGCTGTCGATCCTATCAGTGAGTATTACTGAAGGAGTAATGAACAATTAATCACAGACTTTCCTTAAACTCCTTAGCATTTAGAGACATGATGAGTGATTTATACATACTTCACTTACCGGTGCTTTCTCCTCCAGCTCCTCCGAGCATGCCTGCTGCTCCTGAGGTAGCTGATAAGACAAAGCACAATGTGACGTTGTCCTGGAAACCGCCGGAGAGCGATGGAGGAAGCCCCATCAAGGGATACATCATCCAGATCCAGGATGAGGGCAAGTCAGACTGGTTGAGTGTGAACGATGCAGACTCTCTGTGCCCCAACACTGAGTTCACTGTGCCCAGCCTTCGGGAGCTGAAACGGTACAGATTCAGGGTCATCGCCGTCAACGACATCGGCGAGTCTGACCCCAGCCCCCGCACCAGCGAGGTTCTGATTGAGGACGTCCAACGTATGTCTCTTTGGCCTTGAAGTCTCACTTAAGTAAAAGGATTCAGTGTATTTGTCTCTGGTGTCTCACTGGTTCATTTACTTGACAGTTCCACCTTCCCTCTTCCTTGATGTGATGGCTGAGGAACTGGCATGTATTCGAGCTGGAGATCCAATCAGGATCCCCGTCACCATCAAGGGACGTCCGGTTCCCAAGGTGACCTGGGACTTTGACGGCAAAGCCAAGTCGCACAAGAAGAACAAACTGCATACACTGCCTGTGGATTCTGAGGTGAGATGTTCACGCCTGCTGTCCTATTTTCTCCCCACATTTGCTGAAAAAGCTTAAACTGTTTTGTCCGTGTTCAGATTGAGTCCACAGACACCACATCAGTTGTGACCATCCCTGTCAGTCTGAGAACCCACTCTGGACGTTACACTGTCACCGCCAAGAATAAGTCTGGACAGAAACACATCAACATTCGAGTTGTTGTTCTTGGTATGTTTACAAATGTTGCATCTGTACCCTGAAAACATCCATAAACAACATTGTTGTTTTTGTTTTCTCTGTGGATGTCTGACCTGTACTGTTGCTTGTGCTGCAGATGTGCCCGGACCTCCAAAGGATCTGAAGGTCACTGACATTACACGCTCAACTATGAGGCTGATCTGGAAGCTCCCCATCACTGATGGTGGAGAGAGAATCAAGAGCTACTTTATTGAGAAGAAAAGTACCACTGACAAGGCCTGGACTAAGGTAAACATTGCTCATTAAATTATGTAGACAAGATGACGTTAGCCTAAACAAGGAAACATTCGTTGCTCCATTAGTTGAAATAAGACTGATGTTGGCCATTGAATTATCCACATAAGACAACAGTAGCTGCTACATTAACCTTAACAAGATGTTGTTAGCCACTAAATTGCCTATATTACATGTCAAGGTCATTTTTAGTGGATTGATGAACTGATGATGTGGTTGGTTTGTCATCAGGTGAATGCGGCCTGTGCTAGCCAGGCCTACGTGGTTCCAGGCTTGTTGGAGGGACAGGACTACCTCTTCAGGGTTCGAGCCGAGAACAGACTCGGATTTGGACCGTTCACTGTCACCACCGACCCTGCCCGGGCCAGAGACCCCATCTGTAAGGATACACCTGCTTTTTCCAACCAGAGACACAGCATGAACCTGACTCCTTACGTTGGTTTTACTCTTTCTCAGACCCGCCCGACCCCCCTACCAAGCTAAAGGTCAACCTGGTGACGAAAAACACCGTCACACTGAGCTGGGAGGCTCCCAAAAACAATGGTGGCTCTCCGGTGAAGCATTACATCATCGAGCGTCTGAGCTGGGACACCAGCGGCAAAGAGAAGGAGACCTGGAAGCAGTGCAACAAGAGAGACGTGGAGGAGCTCACCTTTGTGGTTGAGGACCTGAAGGAGGTCTGTATTTTAAAAAGAAACCCACCATTTTCTAGTGCTTCTTACCTTCGTTCAATCTCAGCCACATTCACTGTTGTTGTTGGTCTGCAGGGGGGTGAATACGAGTTCAGGGTAAAAGCAGTAAACGCTGCTGGTCCCAGTCGACCCTCTGCCACTGTCGGACCCATGGTCATCAAGGATCAAACATGTGAGTGACGGGCGCTTTAGGTCAGAGACCATACTACTCAGCGGGGACTGTACAGATACCGATTTTCAAAGTTGGAAGTTGTTTCATTATGATCCACCTTCTTAGTTTTGATTCCGAGCTGCTGTGTGATTTTGTTCGTTGTTGGTTCATGAAGCCTTTCCTTTCCTTTCACAGGTGCTCCGACCATCGAGCTGCGTGAGGCCATGGAGGGCGAGGAGGGATGTGACATCAGCATTGTGGCAAAGGTGAGCGGCTGTCCGTTCCCCACGCTTACCTGGCACAAGGCCAGTCTGGCCAAACCCGAGGAGAAGGCTGCTATCCAGTATGGCCAGCACATCAACAAACTGGTGACACAGGACAAGTGCACGCTGCTTATCCAGCAGGCGAGCAGGCACGACAGCGCCCTCTACAGCCTGACGGCCAGCAACAGCCTGGGAACCGCCACCAAGGACATCAAGCTCTCAGTGTTTGGTAAGAATAACCAACCTTTATATTTATTTTTTTATAAAGGGAATTTCTGTTTATAACAGGTTTGATAATTGATTTGAAGTGATCTCTTCAGTAAGAATCAAAACAAATGACTGGTTGCAGATATACCGGAGTCATTGGTCATATGCTCATGTGTTGATGCTACATGATTGTTTGACTTTACTTCCTACCCTGCAGGACCTCCTGGCCCACCTGTTGCACCGATCAAGTTCACTGAAGTGTTTGCAGACAGGATCGGTCTGGCCTGGAACCCTCCTACCGATGATGGTGGTTCCAAGATCACCAACTACGTGGTTGAGAAGCGTGAGGACAACAGGAAATCCTGGGTTCACGTCTCAAATGACCCCAAAGAGTGTGCCTACGTGGTGACCCGGCTGACGGAGAATCATGAGTATGAATTCAGGGTCATGGCCCAGAACAAGTTCGGAGTTGGGCCGCCGCTGATCAGTGAGCCGGAAAAGGCCAGAAACCTTTTCAGTAAGTTCAAATCAGTGTGTCCAATACAGTGGTGTACAAGACCATAATATTCTGACAAAAACCCCAAGATTATAGAAAATATAGTTGTTAATTCTTGACAAAGTAGTTCCTTCTGATCTGATGTGTTGGATCACTGATGTCCAGTCAATGTGTTGATTATGACTGACCATCCTCTTGCAGCTGTCCCGGGTCAGTGCGAGAAACCGACTGTAACAGAAGTCTGTCTGGAGTCAATGACCGTAAACTGGGACGAACCTAAATATGACGGTGGGTCCTCCATCACCGGCTACTACGTTGAGAAAAAGGAGACCACCGGCAAGCGCTGGACCCGCGTAACCCGCGACCCGATCCGAGCACTGCCACTGGGCAACAACTGGGACGTCACTGGCCTGCTGGAGGGCGCCATGTACCAGTTCAGGGTCATTGCTGTCAACGCTGCTGGCTGCGGTCTGCCTAGCATGCCCTCTGACCCCATGCTCTGCAGAGACCCCATCAGTAAGACTCCTTGTTTTTACCGTCAGTCATCAGTCAGCCACAAGAGTTTAACAACCAACAAAGAAAATTCTCAGCAAAGCAGAGTGTGTCAACACAGCTGCTCCTGTTTGCATGAACTTCTAAGTATTTTTGATGTTTGTGTGCAGAGCCTCCCGGGCCACCCACTCCAAAGGTGACGGACTGGACGAAGTCGACGGTGGAACTGGAGTGGATCCCTCCTCTTGCAGATGGAGGGTCAAAGGTCACCGGCTACATTGTGGAGTTCAAGGAGGTGAACAAGGAGGAGGAGGAGAAGAAGGCTCAGAGGAAACTGCTGCTGAGTGATGCTGAGGAGGAGAAGGAGCCCGAGACTGATGAGGGCTGGCAGAAGGTACAAAATATGAATGACGGAGCAACAAACGACTGATCTTGTTGAGTTGTTCAATGTTTAGTACAATGTGGAGAAATTCTACAGCATAAGTTAGTTTGACCAACGTAGATGATGCTCAACCTCAAAAATATAATTCAGCCTCTCAGTGACGTATGTCTGTCGTCTCCCTTCAGGCAAAGGACACTGAGATTAGAGGAACCAAGTTTGTGGTGGCTGGTCTGAAGGAAGGCGGTCTGTATGGCTTCAGAGTCCGAGCTGTCAATGCTGCTGGAGTTGGAGACCCAGGACTTGTGTCAGAGCTCATTGAGGTCAAAGACAGAACAAGTAAGATTGAGATCCACCTGATATTTCATTTTGTTTCAAAAATATTTTACTGAAAACAAACTGTCACCAACTTGTCCAGTTGCTCCTGAGATGGACCTGGACGCCTCAGTAAAAGAGAAGATTGTCGTCCACGCCGGTGCCACCATCCGCATCATCGCCTACGTGTCTGGCAAACCAGCCCCACAGATCACTTGGAGTCGTGATGATGCCGAGGTGCCCAAAGAGGCTGTAGTGGAGACAACAGGCATCTCCAACTCCCTGGTCATCAAGAACTGCAGACGTCAACACCAGGGTATGTATACGCTGAGCGCCAAGAACGAGGGAGGAGAGAGGAAGAAGGCCGTCATCGTCGAGGTCCTGGGTGAGTCACCAAATCAGATGGATGAAGATAGATTTTACAAAGTCAAAAATCTCTGTACGTCTTCTGATTGTCTCTGACCACGATCATCCCTCCAGACGTCCCAGGACCCGTTGGTCTTCCCTTCGCTGGTGAGAACCTGACCAATGACTCCTGCAAGCTGACCTGGTACTCTCCTGAAGATAATGGTGGCTCTGCCATCACCAACTACATCATTGAGAAAAGGGAGTCTGACCGCATGGGCTGGACCTCTGTGTCCTATACGGTGACCAGAAACAACGCTGTGGTGCAGGGACTCCTCGATGGCAAAGGCTACTTCTTCAGAATTGCAGCCGAGAACATCATCGGCATGGGACCTTTCATTGAGACGGACAAAATGGTTCTCATCAAGGACCCCATCTGTAAGTTCAATGCACAGTGGTATTACATAGAAATAATCATACAGACTCTGTTTGCAGCTCATGCTAAAAGCACCAGCTCATCTTGTCCCTTCCTGGATTGTACGTTTTTCATTGACTGGTGAAAAAGGAGGAATCTTTTTGTTTTACTTTTGGTTTTACATTTACAGACATGTAGTTGATGAAAAAGTCCCACCCCTTCTCTATAGACCTGCAATGTCCTGCCCCTTCCCGTGGACCCCCCCGCCCCTGATATAAAGTCCAGAAAGTCCAGTAAGAAGAGCACGAATCTCACTGGAAGTGTCCTTTTTAACATGTTGTCTCACTTGTCTGTCCTGTAGCCGTCCCAGAGCGCCCAGAGGACCTGATCATCACCGCCATCACCAAGGACTCCATCTCTGTCGCCTGGAAGCCACCCAAGTATGATGGCGGCGCTGAGGTGACCAGTTACGTCCTAGAATCCCGAATGGTTGGCCATGACCACTTCACAAGAATAGGTGGAGAGGACAAACTGATGGACAGAAGGTTTACGCTGACTGGACTGAAGGACGGTTCGAGCCATGAGTTCAGGGTCTCTGCCGTCAACCAGGTGGGACAGGGCAAAGCATCCTTTGCCACCAAACCAGTGCAGTGCAAGGACGAGCTTGGTGAGTGACATGACGACAACACAATGTATTGTATGAAAAACTACAAATGATGATAATTCTGTTCATCTCAGGACAACTCAGAGTGAAGTGTTTCAAACTGCCCCCCTTTCCCTTCTGCTTCAGAACCACCAACTCTGGACCTGGACTTCAGGGACAAGATGATGGTGAAGGTGGGAGACTCCTGCACGCTATCAGGACGCTTCAGCGGCAAACCGGCCCCGGCTATTGCCTGGAAGAAGAATGATGAGGAGCTAAAAGCGGGTGAGGAGATCAGCCTCCACAGCACCGCCCGTCACCTCAGCCTCAACATCAGCCAGGCCAAGAGGGAGCACAGCGGCTCCTACTGTGTCAGTGTGGAGAACGCTGCCGGTGCTCGCACTGGAATCTGCACCATCACAGTGGTCGGTGAGTCGCAGCAGAAATGTTGAAGGACCGATTGGTTTCCTGAGTGTTCAATGCTGATGAAATCCAAACCGACAGGTAGTAAAAGAACGTTTGTTTGCTTCCTCTTGTCAGATCGTCCTCAGCCTCCGGAAGGCCCCGTCATCTTCAACGAGGTGTACAGGAACTACATGGTGATTTCCTGGAACCCTCCTCTGGATGATGGAGGTTGTGCTGTGTCCAACTACATCATTGAGAAGAGAGACACCAACAGGGACCTGTGGATGCCCGTCACCTCGTCCTGCACCAGGACCACCTGCAAGGTCAGGAAGAGAATCTGTTAACAGGCAGAAATGATCAATCAACAGGCGAATAATTCTGCCTTTGAGGGAAGTTTTTCAGTTTCCATGTTGACTATGCAGACAAGCAGCTTTAGTAGTGAATTGATTATAAGCAGGTCAAACCGAGTCAGCTTTACCTGTGGTGATTGAGTGTGAATGAAAGGTAGGCCGCAAGAAACAAAGAAGTCTGACCAGGTAAATGGTTGGAACAGACAAAGAACAAGATAATCAATAGTTTGTTTAAACTTTGTAACAGTTTGTCAGAACAGTGGATTAGGGCTGAAATGATTCCTCCACTATCTTCAATAACTCGATTAGGAAAAATCCTTGAGGCAAAAAGGCTTCAAATCGAAGTGGCGTTTGATACAGAGTGGTGTTTTCTTACCGGAGGATTCGCTAGGTGGTGGTAATGAGCAGTAAAGTTCCAACCGCTGTCAAACAAAGAGAAGAAGAAGAAGTGGCAGTTTGACCAAGTAGAGTAGTCGCTGTGCAGTCGAACCACCTGATACAAACAGAAGATGCCAGAGAGCAGGATTTTTTTTGTTTGTTTTTGTTTTTGCCTTTTTTTACATTTTTATCGTGAAACAGCACGTTAGCCTCACTGAACAGTCAACTGACAAAGTATCATCCACACTCTGCAGGAAGGAGTTTTCTTTTCACTGAAGCACTTCCAGCTTAAAATACCACATTAACAGGAAGCAGACGTTAGTCAGGGATTCTGCTGGTATTTCTTAATAAGAATTTCTTATACGAGTACTTGACAGACTAATTGATAGAATACTCGATTACTACAATACTCAATAGCTGCAGCCCTACAGTGGATTAAATAGTAGCTGAAATACTTGAAAAAGGGATATATGCCAAATTAAAAAAGTGTCATTATCGAGCTGATAAATGATGGAAGGGGGTTTGAAGCAGTAAATAATTTGCTAAAAGTAGTAAAGATTTAGATGGAACAATTGGTTAAATACTAGATTAAGCAATCAATCAAATGGTAATTTAAGTATTAAATAGATTAAAGTAATGGACAACAAGATTAAATATGTAGCTGAAAATAGATGAAGCAGCTAAACATTAGATAAACTGTCAATATAGTGTAGATGGTTAATGGTAAGTAAATAAATGAAATATAATTGTATAACTGGTTATAATCTGTTTAAATAAAGTATCAACAGTGTAAATACTGAGCTGATAAACGAGGGATATATCTGCAGGTTGTGTAAAAATGGTTCAAACATGGTGTAAACGGTCTGAGAAGTTCAGGTTGTGACTCAAACTGAGGCCAAAGCTGAAATCTTGAAGTTGTCTCTTGCTGTTGTTTGTTGTTCAGGTGCCAAAGCTGATCGAGGGTCGCGAGTACATCATCCGAATCATGGCTCAGAACATCTACGGCATCAGCGACCCCCTCCTGTCTGCAGAGTCCAAGGCCAGAGACATCTTCAGTAAGTCTTCAACCTGCAGGGAATCCACCTTCGAGGTGTCGCCTTAACACAAAAACAGAGTCTGATTGTGGTTGTTTCCATCGCAGAGGTGCCCGACGCTCCCAAACAGCCCACAGTGAAGGAAGTTTACCACGACTCCGCCCTGATCAGCTGGGAGCCTCCCGCTGATGGAGGAAAGCCAATCACTGGCTACATTGTGGAGAGGAAGGAGACCATGGCCAACAGGTGCACAAGCAAACAACACTTCCTGTAACTGCTTCAAATGAAAAGTCCTCAAGTGTTTGGGTGAAACACTTGAGGACTTTTTTATTTGGACTTTTTTATTGTGAAAGGTTTGCAGAGCTTCCTGATTAAAGTGTGACAGAGGACAGAGACGGTGGTCTACCCACAGAGACTGAAACCGTTCAGTACTATTCCCCAACAACACAGTGTTGAAAGCAGCAGGATTATGTTATTGAAGTAATTCATTTACATTATGTTGAACTGACATGCTCATTATCTGACAGGAACCAGGAAGTTATCACAACCTGGGTTTTCCCGGGCCTGTAGTTGTGGGCTGGACAGTGACTGTTCACCTCGACCATGGCCACAACTTTAGACCCGACTTTTAGTTGACTGCTGGATTTTTTCTGGGAAAAGTTCTCACTAATCTACACAAACACAATACTGCAAAACAAAACAGAGCTGTATTTGTTATGAATGTGTCTTGCTAATTAGATGAGTGGATTTGTTTCACTCACAGGTGGGTTCGCTGCAACACTGAGAGGATCTATCCAAAGGTGGAGTACTGGGTGACGGAGCTGCTGAAAGGCTGCGAATACGAGTTCAGAGTCAGTGCCGAGAACGAGGTGGGAGCTGGAGACCCGAGCCCACCGTCCAAACCCGTCTTTGCCAAGGATCCCATTGGTAAGTTTCTCCTCTTAAAAGTACTATTGTTGTTGTTTCTGGTGCTGTATAAACTGACACTATAAGCTCTGCCCTGTCCTTTCCCACAGTGAAACCCAGTCCACCATTGAACCTTCATTCCACTGACTTCTCTAAGGAGTCGGTGTCTCTGGCCTGGGAGCCACCTGCCGACACCGGCAGAGGAAAGATCTTTGGATACCTGCTGGAGTTCCAGAAAGGTGGAGAGGAGGAATGGCAAAAGGTGAGGCAGATATCCGAATTTTGAATAAACATGTCAAACGTATTGTGTAGTTATTCAGCTCCGTGAACTCTTGTCCTCCTCCTGCTGTCATCAGGTGAACCACACTCCAGACTCCTGCCAGGAGACCAGGTTTAAGGTGATAAACCTAGAGGACGGGGCTCTCTACCGCTTCAGAGTTATGGCTGTCAACGCTGCCGGAGAGTCTGATCCGGCCAACGTGAAGGAGCCAATCAGAGTGCAGGAGAGACTCGGTGAGTATAGTTCAGTTGTTTATAATTCACCTGTTAATATTTCTCATGACCTAATCCACCATTGTCGATGCCCCTGCAGAGCCCCCAGAGTTGATTCTGGATGCCGGAATGACGCGAGAGGTGAAAGCCATGGCCGGCACCCACATCACTCTGATGGCCGAAATCAAAGGCGCACCATTCCCCACCGTCACCTGGAAGAAGAATGACGCAGAGGTTCCTACTAGGGCTGACATCGAGACCAACCAGGCCGGCACCAAGCTGGAAATGAGGTTCTGTCACCGCGGTGACTGTGGAGACTACACCCTGACTGTGGAGAACCCGGCTGGATCAAAAACCGTCACCTGCACTGTGCTGGTTCTCGGTAAGTATTGGATTACCTTTTGGGGCAACGAGCAGGCAGCCTCAACATTTCTGTGACGGTTCATGCTTGTTTTCTCCAGACAAACCTGGTCCTATCCAGCACCTGCGGGTGTCTGACGTCAGGAGTGACTCCGCCTACCTGTCTTGGAAGGACCCTGAGGACAACGGTGGCACTCGCATCACTAACTTTGTGGTGGAGAAGAAAGACACAGCGTCTACTCAGTGGGTCCCCGTCTGCTCCACGTCCAAGAAACGCAGCATGATGCTGAAGCACCTGATGGAGGGCACATCCTACTCATTCAGAGTCGCTGCTGAAAACCAGTATGGCCGCAGCGAATACGTTGAGACACCAAAGGCCATCAAGGCAATGAACCCACTCTGTAAGTAACAACACGGGATTTTCAAACAGCAGCTCAATGGGTGTATTTTTGAACAGAGAGTAGATCTTTTACTTTTATTTAACCTAGAAGTCCCACTGAGAAATAAAATCTCAGAAGCCAAATATGTGAAATGCAACAACTACAATATCAAATAAAATTTCTATACAATAAGTATTGACAGTATGTCACCATAATCAATCCCATACAGAATATTTGTTTCCACAACTTTTTCTTTGTGCTGAAAGTAAACCAGATTTATTTGTAGAATATGAACCAATCTTCACTTCAACCCTCAGACATGAAAACACTAAGATGAGATAAATCCCTTTTAGTATGTATGAAAACAGGCACAAGAAAATGTTTTTTTTACACTGGAATCATGCATCACTTCATTTCCAAAGTGTTTCTCTGGATAAATTATTAGCATCCAGGACATTGTGTCCGTTTATTTCAGAGATTTATATAGAAAATAGATGCTGCATCACAAAAATGGCTCCCTATGCACAGATTTCACGCAGGAACAGTGGAGCAAAGTGGTCTGTTTTAGTTTGCAAAGTTATGAAGAAGAGATATTTCTCTGATTGTTTGTTCCAGAAAATTTTGCCACCTAATTAAATCTACAAAAAAAATCATCTTAAGGACAGAGATTGTGTCTCTGTTGTTAATACTCAGACTGATCAGCTGTTTTTTCCTCTTCTTCCATCTCACCAGTTCCCCCGGGTCCTCCTAAAGACCTGCATCATGTCGATGTGGACAAAACAGAGGTGTGGTTGGTTTGGAACTGGCCTGATCGCAACGGTGGAAGTGAGATCACCGGCTTCCTGGTGGAGTATCAGGAGGAAGGAGTGGGAGCGAAGGAGTGGGATGAGTGGAAGACTGTCAGCATCCCTGAGAGTCATGTGACTGGCCTGGAGGAGGGAAAGACCTATCGCTTCAGAGTGAGGGCTGAGAACGCCATTGGTCTCAGTAGACCAGACACCACTGTGCCCATCCTCTGCCAGGAAAAACTCGGTAGGGTGCAGGATGTGTAACATTGATTGTGTGTATTTTAACATAATTAGTGTATTAATGTGGGGTAACCTCCTCCTTTCGTGTGTATGCAGTGCCACCAATCGTTGAGGTGGATGTGAAGCTCACTGAAGGCATCATTGTGAAGGCTGGCACCACCATCCGACTCCCAGCTATAATGAGGGGAATCCCCATCCCTACTGCCAAGTGGTCCATTGAAGGGGAGGAGATCACCAGCCAGGGCAACATCAAGATTGACACTGACAATTTCTCCACTGTGCTCAACATTAACGAGTGCACCAGGAACCACACTGGCACTTACCTGCTCACTGTATCCAACCCAGCAGGGACCAAGACGGTGGCCCTGAACGTCACCGTCCTGGACGTTCCTGCTGCTCCCATTGGACCTGTCAACATCTTGGAGGTCACACCTGACTCCATGATGATCGAATGGCGTCCTCCCAAGGATGATGGCGGCAGCCCCGTCACCAACTACATTGTGGAGAAGAGAGAATCCAACAAGGGGACCTGGGGAGGCGTGAGCTCTGGTAGCCTTGCCACCGAGCTCAGGATCACCCGTCTGCAGAAGGGAACTGAGTATGTGGTCCGCATTCGTGCTGAAAATAAGATGGGCATTGGCGCTCCTCTGGAGAGCAAGCCCACTGTCGCTGAGCACACCTTCATGCCACCCAGTCAGCCCGGTAAGCCACAGCCCTCCGATATTGCAGAGGATGCCGTTACACTCGGCTGGACCATGCCCCTGACTGATGGCGGCAGCTCAATCACTGGCTACCTCATCGAGCGCAGACACATGGGAGGAAAGTGGATCCGTGTCAACAAGACACCCTGCAAGGACCTGAGGTACAGAGTCCAGGGTCTGTTTGAGGGCAGCGAATATGAGTTCAGAGTGTTTGCTGAGAATATTGCTGGCTATAGTGGCCCCTCTCCAATCTCTGACCCCTGCAAGCCTTGCAGACCCATCACTGTCCCAAGTCCCCCTGTAAACCCCAAAGTTAAAGACTACAGCAAGAACACCGCTGACCTGGTGTGGATCAAGCCTAACAAAGACGGAGGTAGCCCCATCCTGGGCTACACTGTTGAAATGAAGAAGGCCGATACAGAAGAATGGAAAAAAGCAAACCTGGATGACTTCATCAAGCAGTGCGCCTACAGGGTGAAGGGACTAGAGGAGGGTGTGACCTATAGATTCAGAGTCTATGCTTCAAACATGATTGGAGATGGAGAGCCCAGAGAAATCCCAGAGTCCATCACTGCTCAGGACATCCTCATCCCTCCAGAGATAGAAATGGAGGCAACTTGCCGCGACCGCCTCACCGTGCGTGTTGGACACAACCTCAACATCATCGGCTACATCAAAGCTCGTCCTGATCCAGAGGTGCTTTGGTCGAAGGAGGAGACGGTTCTGGAGAACAGCAAACGTGTCACTATCACTCAGAACTTACCTGTGGTCCACTTGAAGATTAAGGAAGCCACAAGAAATGACCATGGCAAGTACACATTGAAGGCTTCAAATGAGGGCGGTGAGGCTTCCTGCACCATCACTGTCAACGTGCTGGACAGACCCAGTCACTGCCAGAACCTGCATACGACCTACGCCACCAAGGACTCATGTATGCTTAACTGGGAGGCCCCCAAAGACAACGGTGGATCAGAGATCACCAGCTACATTGTGGAGTGCCGTGAGCCCAGCGTTAGCATGTGGTCTATGATCTCTTCAAACTGCACCAACCGCAAAATCAAGGCCAAGCTGATGGAAGGCCACGAGTACTTGTTCCGTGTCTGTGCCGAGAACAAGATTGGACCAGGACCCTGTGTGGAGATTAAGACCCCTCTCCTGGCTATTGACCCCATTGAGAAGCCAGGTGAGCCTGAGAACTTCAGAGCTACCGACATTGGTAAGAACTTTGTCAATCTGAGGTGGAGGAAGCCAGACTATGATGGTGGCAGCCCCAACCTTTCCTACAACCTGGAGTGCAAAGTCAAGGATGCGGAGGAGTGGGAGAAACTCAACACTGGTCCTCTCACAGACACCTTCTTCCTGGCTGGCAAGTGCCTGGAAAACCAGACTTACACCTTCAGGTGGGTTATCACATTCTTACATTGAAAGTCCTGTTTGTTTTGTTGTTTGTTTATTTATTATGTATTGCACTTGCACAGTTGTGTGTTTTGAGGGGGAACCAACCCATTGTAATGTTTTTTGTTGACTGCCCCCTTCAGTCATACTGGATAAACTCCAGTTTCCCAAATCAACACTAGCTATTTTTCATGTGACTTTCAGCTAAATGTCGTATTCTTATAAAAGTTTATTTTCCTACAGTAATCAGTTGTTTATGTCCGTTTGTTCAAGTTTTTAGTCATAGCTTGATTTAGATTCAGAACCTGGATGTTTTACACTTGTTTCCATCATATTACTTTGAAAATCCAAGGACTCCGAGAGGTACCAATGCCCATAGTTGTAAAATCACTGGTCTAAATGATAGTTTCTATTGTTTGTTATCCAGAGTGCAGACGGTCAATGAAGGAGGTGAGAGTGCTTGGGTGAAACTTGCTGATATTCTGGTGAAGGAGGAGATTCAGAAGCCTGTCATCGACTTGAAGTTGGCTGGAACTGTGACAGTGAAGGCGGGAGAGTCGGTCAGGATGGAGGCTGGTCTGAGAGGAAAGCCCCAGCCTGAGGTCAAATGGACAAAAGACAAAGCTGTTGGAGACAACCCCAGAATCAGCTATGAAACCGGATCGGACTACTCCAAGTTCCTTCTGACTAAGTCGAGACGCAGTGACACCGGAAAGTATGTCATCACAGCCACCAACACCGCTGGTACTTTTACAGCATATGCCAACGTCAATGTTTTGGACGTCCCCGGGCCTGTGAGGAACCTGAGGATCACTGGCATCGGAGCTGACAAGTGCAGAGTGGTGTGGGATGCTCCAGAGGATGATGGAGGTTGTGAGGTGGACAGCTACATTCTGGAGAAATGCGAAACCAGGAGGATGGTCTGGTCCACATACTCGGCCTCTGTGGTCACACCGTACTGCAACGTCACTCGTCTGGTAGAGGGCAATGAGTACATCTTCAGAGTGAGGGCAGAGAACAAGATGGGAACTGGCCCTGCCATGGAGAGCAAGCCCGTCACGGTCAAGACTCAGTTCAACAAGCCTGGACCCCCTGACGCCCCTGAGGTCACAAAGGTATGTAAAAGATTTCAGACTGGTATTGGCCCTGATAACAATATCAAAAACAAATTCCTCTGTTAATCACACTGTTGGGGTTTTTTGTGACAGGTGAGTAAGGATGAGATGACTGTGGTCTGGGCTCCTCCTGAGAACGATGGAGGAAAGTCGATCACTGGCTATATCCTGGAAAGGAAAGAGAAGAGGGCAGTGCGCTGGGTGCCCTGCACCAAGAGCCCCATCTCTGAGAGACGCATGAAAGTCACCAACCTGATTCCCAACCATGAGTACCAGTTCAGGGTTAAAGCCGAGAATGAGGTTGGCCTGGGAGATCCCAGCAAACCCTGCAGACCTGTGGCGGCCAAAGATCCTATCGGTGAGTTTGTGTTCAGGCTGAAGAACATGTGATGTAGTGGGTCTGTAGTTTTAATCAGCTCTTTTTTATTATCTGTACCTGTAGAGCCACCTGGCCCCCCTGCAGCCCTGAAGGTCGCTGACAGCACAAAGACCTCCATCACCCTGTCCTGGTCTAAACCTGTGTATGATGGCGGTGCACCCATCATCGGCTACAGCCTAGACTTAAGACTGAAGAGCGAAGCAGACCCTGAAAAGCCCACAGAAGGCTGGAAGAGAATAGATACCCATGGCCCATTGGTGCTCACAGAGTTCACCATCATCCAGCTGGATGAGAAGCAGGAGTACGAGTTTAAGGTGTCTGCCCAAAACCAGGTGGGCTGGGGACGCCATGCCTACTTGAAAGATGCTGTATCCCCCAAAGAGATCCTGGGTAAGAATGAGTCGATAGCATCTCTATCATATTACAGTGTTTTAAATGTTAAAAGCACTCATACAGATGTGTTTCCATGACAACAGAGGCTCCAGAAATTGACCTGGATGCCAGTCTGAGGAAAGGCCTGGCTGTCCGGGCTGGCTGTCCAATTAGGCTTTTTGCTGTGATCAGAGGAAGGCCTGCCCCCAAGGTTACTTGGAAGCGCCTGGGAGTTGACAATGTGATCCGCCGAGGTCACGTAGATCAGGTTGACACAATGTCCTTCCTGGTCATCCCCGAGAGCACAAGAGACGATTCTGGGAGATATTCACTGACTCTTTCCAACTCAGCTGGAGAGAAAGCTGTGTTTGTTCGTGTCAAAGTTCTTGGTGAGAAACAGAAACACAATCTCTTCTAAAAAAGTTACAGATTTTTCTCAAAACGCAAACTGTGTGGATGTAATGAACTGGAATCCTCCACAGATACCCCTGGCCCTGTCGGTGGCCTGGACGCAACTGATGTCACCAAGACAACAGCTCAGCTCTCCTGGTTGCCACCAGACAATGACGGAGGCAGCCCCATCCTCAACTACATTGTGGAGAAACGAGAGGTGGACAGGAAGACCTGGACCAAGTGCACAGAGGACCTGAAGAAGACCAGCTTTAAAGTGACCAACATGACCCCTGGCATTGAGTACTACTTCAGAGTCACAGCCTGCAACAAGTATGGCATCGGAGTTCCTCAGGACTCGCCAAGATCCTACCTGGCTGTCGACCCCATCAGTGGGTATCTCCACAGACTGTGAATTATGTTTTTTCTGTTATGTTTGTCGTTCCTAACCTGTCCTTATGCTGTGTATTGCATCCAGGTGAGCCAGACCCTCCAAAAAAGATGGACGTGTTGGAGGTCACCAAGAACAGTGCTACACTGGGCTGGCTGAAGCCACTCAGAGATGGAGGAGCTAAGATCAATGGATACGTGGTGGATTACCAGGAGGAGGGTGCGCCGGAGGACAAGTGGACCCCTTACTCTGTGGTCAAAGACCTGACCATCGTGGTGGTTGGTCTAAAGGAAGGAAAGAAGTATAAGTTCAGAGTAGCAGCCAGGAACTCAGTGGGAGTCAGCCTGGCCCGAGAGGCAGAGGGAGTGTTTGAGGTCAAGGAGCAGCTCAGTGAGTAGACCAGCTTAAAAAACTGTTTCATATAATAACGTATCTTCTCTCTCACTGAATTAACTATTGAGGCTTTGACTTGCTTTCAGTGGCTCCAAAGATCATCATGCCCGACATTGTGACCGTCAGAGCTGGATCCAAGATGGTGATAGAGGCCATTGTGGCAGGTAAACCTCCTCCCTTCTGCAAGTGGAAGCAAGGTAACGAGGACGTGCTGACCTCCGACAGGTTGTCTGTTGTAAAGACACTAACGACCTGCATGCTCATCATCAAGAACGTGACCAGAAAGGACAGTGGCTATTACAGCCTGGCAGCTGAGAACAGCACCGGCAAGATCAACCAGATCCTCAGAGTCAGCGTCTTGGGTCAGTTGGAACAACAGACACTATGAAGGCTTTTTAAAACAGATATAGATACATTTAAAAAGTGAATCATAAATAATGGTTGCCACCATTAATGATTCTTTATTTCAGATATCCCTGGACCTCCGGAGGCTCCTTTGGAAATTACCGAACAGGACATTGATGCCTGCACGCTGCTTTGGAACTCCCCACAAGAGGATGGTGGCAGCCATATCACCAACTACATTGTGGAGAAGTGTGATGTCAGTCAGGGAGACTGGGTCACAGTGTCCACATCCTGTACCAAGACCAGCTTCAGAATGACCAAACTGACGCCCGGCAAAGAGTACGGCTTCCGAGTCCGTGCCGAGAACAGGCTTGGCATCTCTGAGCCCATCTACTCTGAGAAGATTATCGCAAGATATCCATTTGGTGAGGGTTTGTGCTTGAACATACGTTACTGGTACCTATTGTTCATCTATGATGTTTTCTATTAATGGTTTTTGTCCCCCAAAGATCCTCCTAGTGAGCCCAGAAACCTACAGATCAATAAGATCAATAAGGATTTCGTCATCTTGTCATGGGAGCGTCCCAGCAGTGACGGCGGCAGCCCCATCACTGGATTTTGTATTGAAAAGAAAGAGAGAAACAGCCTTCTTTGGGTGAAGGCCAATGAGTCTGTGGTCAAAGCCACCCAGTACACTTGCATGGGCCTGATGGAGGGCTTGGAGTACACCTTCAGGGTGTCTGCATTCAACATAGCTGGACAGGGCAAACCTTGCAAACAAACTGACTTCATCACCGCCAGGACTGCCGTTGGTACTGAAATATCCTTTATTACTGAAAGTTCTCACTGAGCATACTTCATCTTTAGTTGTACAGCACAACTAGTCTATAACCCTTTTCTTTGTTTCCATCCAGATCCACCAGGGAAACCTGAGCCCATGGATGTGACCAAGAGCTCTGTCTCACTGGTCTGGAGCCGCCCCAAGCATGATGGTGGCAGCAAGCTGCTGGGCTACTTTGTAGAATACACAAAGCTGCCAGAGGACAAGTGGACTCGCTGCAATGCAAACTGCATGAACATCCAGACTGAGAGCTATGTGGTGACAGGCCTGGAGGAGGGCCAGCAGTACCAGTTTAGAGTCATTGCCAAGACCGCCATTAACATCAGCTTGCCATCAGAGCTGTCCGACCCAATCCCTGTCATTGCAGAGAATGGTATGACTCTGCACAGCAAGGAAAATGATCATGAACATATGAGGGGATTGATTAAATATTAATGATAGTTCTCTTTCTCCTGTGCAGTTCCTCCTCGTGTGGAACTTGGAGTCAATATGAAGAACCTGATTGTGGTCAAAGCTGGAGAGAATGTCTTCCTGGATGCAGAGGTGTTTGGCAAACCACTACCCAAGGTGAGCTGGAAGAGGGACGGAGTGCCTTTGGTCCTTGCCGAGGGAATGAAGATGACCCAGAAGAAACATGTTCATCTACTGGAGCTCTACTCCGTCACTAGGAAGGAGTCTGGAGACTACACCATCACTGCTGAAAACATCAACGGCAGCAAGTATGCTACCATCAAGGTCAAGGTGCTTGGTAAGTCAGATTTAATAGCCCCTTTATTTTAGCAACCATCTTGTTATAGTATCAGACAAAGATGCTAACCTCCTGCTTTTTTCTCTGCAGACAAACCAGGGCCTCCAGCCTCAGTGAAAATCACTAAGGTGTTTGCTGATCGTGTTAAGCTCCGATGGGAGCCCCCGCTCGCAGATGGTGGTTCTGAAATCACCAACTACATTGTTGAGAAGCGTGAGACCAGTAGGGCCAACTGGGCACTAGTCACCTCCAACATCCACGGACACCTAACTGACTGCTCTGTGGAGAAACTCATCGAGGGCCACGAGTACCAGTTAAGAGTCAGTGCTGAGAACCAGTATGGTGTAGGAGACCCCGCCATGACAGATGCTGTCATGGTCAAGAACCCATATGGTAAAAGAAACTTTGTCTTTGATGAGAAGCATTTTCCCTCTTTCAGATTCAAGATGAACTCATGTCCATATCTCTTATGTCAGATGTTCCTGGTCCATGCGATCCACCTGTCATCACCAATATCACCTCAAACTCCATGACTGTCAGCTGGAAGGCCCCTGCCAATGATGGCAAGTCTCCCGTCCTGGGCTACATGGTAGAGAAACGTGAGGCCACTGAGTTGACCTGGGCGAAGGTCAACCGCCGTCCAGTCATTGATAGGACCATCAAGGCTGTTCAGCTGACTGAGGGCTCTGAGTATGAGTTCAGAGTCATTGCTCTGAACAAGGCTGGTCTGGGCAAACCCAGTGACGCATCCAACGCTGCATTAGCTGTTGACCCTGTCTGTGAGTGTGTACTTTTTAAAAAACATTGAAAATGGATCTTAACTGCTTCAGATATATAATTCACTCATGTGGTTCTTTAGATCCTCCTGGTCCACCTGCCTTCCCCAAGGTAGTGGACTCTACCAAGAGCTCCATCAGCCTCAGCTGGACTAAACCAGCATACGATGGCGGCTGCGAGATCATTGGATACCTGGTGGAGTGCAAACGAGCCGACGCTGAGGACTGGATGAAGTGCAATGTCCCAAAGAAGCTCCAGGCCACTAAATTCCTGGTGTCAGCCCTGATGGACAACACAGAGTACCAGTTCAGAGTCACTGCTGTCAACAAGATTGGCTACAGTGAGCCCAGTGACGTTCCTGGAAACCACATGCCCAAGGACATCTTGAGTATGTTCTCATCGAATAAAACCCAGAATCTCACTTTTTTGGGGGGGGGGGAATTAGAACAATGATAATACTGAAGAGATAATAGATCCTTTAGCTATGTATATAGGCTAATTCCTAAATGGTTTAGCAGCATTTAAAGTCTATGGTTTTTCCTCAGTTTTTGTATCTGGACATTTTACTATGCATCCTCCCTCATTTTGGCCAGTGAATGATCTTCATATGAATGTGATAACTTACATCATGAGCTGTGCACTAGCTAACACAGCCTTGTCATTACCCACAGATAGCAAATAATTGGTTGCAGGAAATCCATTCACCTAAGAGATAGAATAGAGCCATTAAGTACACAAATCTTTTCTCTCCACCAGTTGCTCCTGAAGCCGAGCTGGATGCTGACCTGAGGAAGGCTTTGGTTCTGCGTGCTGGTGTCACCATGAGGCTTTATGTCCCACTGAGAGGACGTCCAGCTCCAAAGGTGACATGGACAAAGGTGGACGCCAACCTGAAAGAGCGTCAGGGCCTGCTGATCAAGACGTCGGAATGGGACACCCTACTGATGATTGAGAACGTGAACAGATACGACGCTGGCAAATACGTTTTGTCTCTGGAAAACAGCAGTGGCTCCAAGAGTTACACCATCATCGTGAAGGTCCATGGTAAGAATTTCTGTCATATCCTATGAAGAGTAGGCTCACATTACAGTAGTTGGGTTTGGGATTATGGTTTCAAACAAGTCAGGTGCTTTTATGAACTGGCAACACACAAAATAAATTTTTGCTCTGATATCTATCTCAGTTCAGATAACAAATCTCTGCTTCTTGTCTTCATTTAGATTCTCCTGGACCACCTGTAAACCTGATTGTGAAGGAGACATCCAGAACCCATGCCTGCATCACCTGGGAAGCTCCGCTGATTGACGGTGGAAGCCCAGTCAAGAGCTACATCGTAGAGAAACGTCTGGCTGAGAGGAAGGCCTGGACCTGTGTGTTGGCAGAATGCCCGAAGTCCTCATTCAGAATCACCAACCTGGAGCCTGGACAGGCATACTGTTTCAGAGTACTAGCTGAAAATGCCTACGGCATTGGAGAGGGCTGCGAGACAGCTGGCAGTGTTCGTGCCTCAGGTTGATACAACTTTTTATGTACCAGTAGAATGATTTTCCTTCAGGAAGGCCTCTAACTCTTCAACAAACCAGGTTCTCAAAGTCTTAACCCTTCACTCTTGTCTCTTCAGAACAACCTGGTCCAGTGACCGACTTCAAAGCCCAGAAGACCACGAAGAACTCCATCACCTTGGGCTGGAAGAAGCCAATCAGTGATGGCGGAAGCCATGTTACTGCCTACATCCTCGAGCAAGGCGAAGGCGAGGACAAGTGGAAGCAGATCATGAAGGGCAAGAGCACTTCACACACCATTGGTGATCTGACCGATGGCAAGGAGTATTCGTTCAGAGTCAAGGCACTCAATGAGTCTGGGGAAGGACCACCCACTGAGCTCACAGTTGTTGCCAAAGACCAGTTTGGTGAGAAATGAACCCGATCAGCCTTTATGTTAGATGTTGTCACTTACACTTCCTGTTTTTTGATGAAAAATTCTTTTGGATTGTAGTGCTCCCTGACTGCAACTTGAGTGCTCTGCATGATGGTTGCTATGTGGTGAAGGAGGGCAGCACCACACGTATCAACATTCCCGTCATTGGTATACCCTACCCTGTTGCCACCTGGAAGAAGGGTGACGTGGGTATTGGTGACACTGGCCGGATGTGTATCGAGGCTTCCCAGGGCATCACCACCCTGCTAATCAGAGACTGCCAGAGAGGAGACGCCGACACCTACACGATAAACGTCCGGAACAGCGCCGGCTCAAAGGACTGCAAGTTACAGCTGAAGGTGGTTGGCAAACCTGGCATCTGCACTGGACCCATCAAGTTTGATGAGATCACTGCTGATGGCATCACCCTGGAGTGGGGACCACCCACAGATGATGGCGGTGCAGAGGTGTCCAATTACATCGTAGAGAAGAGAAGGACAACTGACAACAAGTGGGCCACTGTGGCTTCAGCCATCCAGAAGACCAACATGAGGGTGATTAGGCTACATGATGGAATAGAGTATATCTTCAGAATCTTTGCTGAGAATAAATATGGGATTGGAGAATATCTGAGGTCTGACCCAGTCATTGCCCAGCATCCATTCAGTAAGTACCACGATAATTTTCCTACATTAAGTAGTAATTTACCTGGGTTTGGTGAAGTTTCCATTTGTAGCTTCATTCAGAACATTTCTGCCATGTTACTATCACACTGACATATTTGAACCATTGTTACACAACCTACAAATACTTCCATTTCACCATTAATTTTAATAGGTAAAACATATTGACTTAATAATATAATAAATAATAATAATGATAATGATCATCTATCCAAAATGTCGCTATTTCAGTTATCTGTTATTTTTAGCTAAACACCTGAACTACATATGTATCCATTTGTTTCTTTCTAAGAATAATTTTGTTTGTAGAAAATAAATGATTTTAAGTACATTGTGATGTTTTTATAAATACAGATTTAAATACATGCCCCTCTCTTGTCTCCATTTCTACCAGATGTGCCTGAGGCGCCTGCTCCTCCAGAAATTCTGAGCATCCGCCATGAGTCAGCCATCTTGACTTGGGCTGATCCAAAGGACACCGGCGGGTCCCCAGTTACCGGTAACAGAGTCTGATGGACATAAGTTTTTGATTAATGAGAAAACCATCATCAGTGATTATTATTAATAATTGTGTGGTTTCTCTTTCCAGGATATCACGTGGAGTTTAAGGAAAGGAACAGTCTCATGTGGAAACGAGCCTCTAAGACTCCGTTGAGAGTGAAGGAATGTAGAGTCACTGGCCTGGTGGAAGGTCTAGAGTACGAGTTCAGGGTGATGGCCATGAACATGGCCGGCCTCGGAAAGGCCAGCAGGGCCACTGAGGCTGTAGTCGCTCTGGATCCTATTGGTGAGTTCCCTGCTTGTGGTTGGCTTTTTTCCACAAACACTTGAAGAACATGACTTTAACGCCTGTCTTTCCTTTGTGTTCTGTCAGATCCTCCTGGCAAGCCTGAAGTGATCAACGTCACCAGGAACACAGTCACTTTGATCTGGACACCTCCCAAGTATGATGGTGGCTACAAGGTGATCGGCTATATGGTGGAGAAGCTGGAGACTGGGGGCAAGGCCTGGATGAAGGCCAATCACGTCAACGTTCAGGGCTGTGCCTTCACTGTCCCTGACCTGACTGAGGGATCTCAGTATCAGTTTAGAATCAGGGCCAAGAACGCTGCTGGTGCTATCAGTGTTCCTTCAGAGTCCACTGAGCCTCTGACCTGCAAAGACGAATATGGTAAGATGGGTGGTGTCTGCGTAGTTTCAGAGTTAATCCATCAGGCTGATTGGATGTTCTCAAAGTTTAAAAAATATCTGGTCTAATCTTAGCTATTTATTTCTTTTAGCCAACTATTAAGTATATTATTTTTGCCATCAATTACTTTTCCCAAACCAATTTAACCCACTACTGCATTAGCTATCAATTATATTAAGCAATACACTCAACTGTCTTCTGTCCTTTCTGCAGAGCCCCCAACTATCACCATTGACCCCGACATGAAGGATGGTATTTCAGTCCGGGCAGGAGACACAATTGTGATCTCAGCCACCAAGATTGTAGGCAAACCTCCTCCAACTTCCATGTGGTCCAAGGGAGGTCGTGAGTTCAAGACCTCTGACATCGTCACTGTCACCACCACCCCCACTTCTTCCACTCTGGCTATTAAATATGCAAGCCGGAAGAACACAGGAGAGTATACCATTACTGCTAGCAACCCCTTTGGCATAAAGGAGGAACGTGTTAAGGTGAAAGTTCTTGACGTGCCTGGACCTCCAGGCCCCATTGAAGCCAGTAACATTTCAGCTGAGAAGTGTACTCTGACCTGGCTTCCACCAGACGAGGATGGAGGCAGCACCATCAAGTCCTACATTGTGGAGAAGAGAGAGACTAGTCGCCTGCAGTGGACCAAGCTAGCTGAAAATGTCATGGACTGCAGATGCGTAGCCAGCAAACTGATCAAGGGCAACGAGTACATCTTCAGAGTGTCTGCTGTGAACCAGTATGGCACTGGAGACTCAAGCCAGTCTGGTCCAATCAAAATGGTTGACAGTTTCCGTAAGTTTATATTTTATATAGTGTGTATAACATATTTCCTGTAATAATGAGCGGGGAGTTTGGGATGACTGATTGAGATAGTGGTGACTGAACCCATAGTGACTACTTGGTTTTATTTGTGGAAATATTCAATATTTACAATTTACATGTTCAAAATTAAATGAAATAAGAACATTAAAAAGCCCTATTTCCACTTTCCTTGTGCTACACCTAACAAAAATATTCTTTCAAATTTTTGTTTCCCTAGGCCCACCAGGTCCACCCTCAAGCCCAGAGATTGATAACATCAGCAGGAATGCTGTCACCATTTCATGGAAGAGGCCAGTACAGGACGGAGGAAGTGACATTAGAGGATACTGTGTAGAGAGGAAAGAGAGGAGAGGCATGAGATGGGTGAGAGCTTGTAAGAGGACAGTCCCTGACCTCCGCTTTAAGGTGCAAGGCCTGAGTGAGGGAGTCGAGTATGAGTTTAGAGTCACTGCTGAGAACAAAGCTGGTTTTGGGGAGCCGAGTGAGCCATCACAGCCTGTAATGACCAAGGACATTGTGTGTAAGTAAAACCAGTCTTTTCATTTGAAAACCAGACAATTGCATTGCAGAAAAGCCTCCATCTAATGACAGCTCCTATTGATTACTTTTAAGTCATATTTTTCAATTTTTTTTGTTTGTTTGTTTGTTTGTTTTAGATCCACCTGGTCCTCCATCCAACCCCAGAATTACAGACACCACAAAAACCACAGCTACCTTTTCCTGGGGCCGACCCCACTATGACGGTGGTCTGGAGGTAGAGGGATACATTGTTGAGTACAAAAAAGAGGGGCATGATGACTGGGAGACAGAGACACAGTACCCAGTGAAAATAACTGAATATGTCATTGGCAAACTTCAAAAGAGAGGCAAATACCACTTCAGAGTCACCGCTGTAAACTCTGAGGGAGTTGGTGAGCCTGCAGAAGTTGAAAAAGTAACAGAACTGGTGGACCAGGAGTCACTTCCAGACTTTGAACTGGATGCAGAACTCAGGAGAACTCTGGTGGTCAGGGTCCGTGCTTCAATCCGCATGTTTGTTCCCATCAAAGGCCGCCCTGTTCCTGAAGTAACATGGAGCAAAGATGATACCAACCTTAAAACACGCGCACACATTGACACCACAGAGTCCTACACTTTACTGGTTATTCCTGACTGCACCAGATATGATGCTGGAAAGTACAACCTATGTCTGGAGAATGTCGCTGGAAAGAAGACTGGCTTTGTTAATGTGAAGGTTCTGGACACACCAGGACCACCAGTCAACCTCAAACCCAGAGAGATCACAAAGAACAGCATTACCCTCCAGTGGGAAATCCCCATAATTGATGGTGGTTCCAAGATTCATAACTACGTCATTGAAAAGAGAGCAGCCACCAAGAAGGCCTATACAGTGCTCAGCACCACGTGGCAAAAGTGCTCCTTCAAAATTCAAGACCTTGAGGAGGGTGCTTACTACTACTTCCGTGTATCAGCTGAGAATGACCTGGGTGTAGGTGAGCCTGCTGAAACGCCTGAGCCCATCAGGGTGTCCCAGGCCCCCTCTGCACCAGAAAACTTGTATGTCACTGATGTGACTGCAGACAGTGCAAGCCTTGCCTGGGTTAAGCCCCTCCATGATGGTGGCAGCTTGATTACTGGATATGTCATTGAGGCTCAGAAGAAGGACACTGACCAGTGGGTCCACGTGGCCACCATCAAGGCTCTGGACTACACTGTCACAGATCTGATCGAGGGAGCTGAATATACCTTCCGCATCATGGCTGTCAATGCGTCAGGCAGGAGTGATCCCCGTGAGAGCAGGCCTGCGGTTATCAAAGAACAGACTTCTGCTCCTTCATTTGACCTGCGTGGAGTCTATCAGAAGACAGTCATTGTCAAGGCTGGTGATCGTGTGAAGGTGGAGATTCCAGTGCTGGGCAAACCCAGACCTGTGGTGTCCTGGAAGAAGGGAGACACTGCACTCAAAGAAACACAAAGGATCAACACTGAAACCACACCAACATCTACTATCTTAAACATCAATGAGATTAAGAGGACTGATGGAGGCCAGTATTCCATGACTGGAAAGAACATGCTGGGCACAACAACAGAGACGATTACAGTTCTGGTCCATGACATTCCAGGCCCTCCCACTGGTCCCATCAAACTGGATGAGGTCTCTTGTGATTTTGTTCTCATGTCCTGGGAGGCACCAGAGAATGATGGTGGTGTTCCCATCAACAACTATATTGTTGAGATGCGGGAGACTACCGGTACCTCATGGATGGAGTTGGCAGCTACAGTCATCCGCACCACATTTAAGGCAGCCCGACTCAATACTGGAACCCAATATCAGTTCCGTGTTAGGGCCCAAAACAGATATGGCATTGGACCAAGCATTGTCTCTGAATCAGTGGTGGCTGCTTATCCATTTGATGTCCCAAGTCAGCCTGGCATTCCTGCCGTCACATCTTACAACAAGGATTCTATGACTCTCAGTTGGAATGAGCCATCTTCTGATGGAGGCAGTGCCATTCTGGGCTATCACGTGGACCGAAAAGAGAAAAACAGCATTCTGTGGCAGAGGATCAGCAAAGCGCTTGTTGTTGGAAACATCTTCAAATCAACAGGCCTTGTTGATGGAATTGCATATGAACATCGTGTTATTGCTGAAAACATGGCTGGCCTCAGCAAACCCAGCAAACCTTCTGAGCCCATGTATGCTTTGGACCCAGTTGACCCACCGGGCAGGCCTGTGGCATTGAATATTACCAGGCATGAAGTGACAGTGTCATGGACCAAACCGGAGGGAGATGGTGGATTTTCAATTACTGGATACACAGTGGAGAGGAGAGAGATGCCTAACGGACGCTGGCTCAAAGCAAACTTCAACAACATTCTAGAAACTGTCTATACAGTCAGTGGTTTGACTGAAGATGCAACCTATGAATTCCGTGTGTTTGCTAGAAACTCAGCTGGTGGTGTTAGTGCTCCGTCCCAGCCATCAGAAGCAATCACATGCAGAGATGACATTGAAGAGCCCAGGCTTGACATTGATGCATCATACAGCAGCAATGTTGTTGTCATGGCAGGAGAAGTGTTCAAGCTGGAGGCCAGTGTGACTGGTAGGCCAATCCCATCTCTGGTGTGGACCAAGGAAGGAAAGGAGCTTGAGGATACAGCTAAGCTTGAGATAAAGACAACTGACTTCCACACAACTCTGATAAACAAAGATTCACTGAGGAGAGATGGCGGTGCTTTCACTGTGACTGCAAGCAATCCTGGTGGCTTTGCCAAGTTCACATACAATGTCAAGGTGCTTGACAGACCTGGACCACCAGACTCCCTCAGTGTAACAGATGTCACTGCAGAGAAATGCGTCCTTAATTGGCTGCATCCAACACACGATGGTGGTGCCAAGATTGAATACTTCATCATTCAAAGGCGTGAGACAAGTCGCTTGGCATGGACAAATGTTGCTACAGACCTTCAAGCGAATAGGTTTAAGGTCACCAAGCTTCTGAAAGGCAATGAGTACATTTTCAGAGTCATGGCCGTTAACAAGTATGGTGTGGGTGAACCCGTGGAGTCTGAACCTGTCATCTGTGCTAACCCCTATGTCCCAAGTGATGCACCACAGCAGCCTGAAGTCACCACCATTACCAAGGACTCCATGGTTGTCTGCTGGGAGCGCCCTGAGCATGATGGAGGCAGTAGAATTAACACATACATAATTGAGAGAAGAGATAAGACTGGCTTACGTTGGGTGAAGTGTAACAAGAGGACCGTAACTGACCTGAGATTCAAGGTGTCTGGCCTCACAGAAGGACATGAGTATGAATTCAGAGTTCTTGCTGAGAATAATGCTGGTCTAAGCCAGCCTAGTCCTTCGAGTCCATTTTACAAAGCCATAGACACCATTTTCCAGCCTGGACCTCCAGGAAACCCCAGAGTGCTGGATACAACCAAGTCTTCAATCACACTTGCCTGGAACAAGCCTGTCTATGATGGTGGTTCTGAAATCACTGGTTACATTGTGGAGACCTGCCTGCCAGAGGAGGATGAGTGGACCATTCACACTCCTAGGAAGGGATGGACCGCCACTTCCTTCACCATCACCAATCTGAAGGAAAACCAGGAGTATAAGATCAATATCTGTGCTACTAACTGTGAAGGAGTTGGAGAACCTGCTGCTGTTCCTGGAACCCCCAAAGCTGAAGACAGACTACTTCCTCCAGAAATTGAACTTGGAGCAGAGCTGCGCAAGGTGGTCTGCATCAGAGCCTGCAGCACACTTAGACTCTTTGTCCCAATCAAAGGCAGGCCAGCACCTGAAGTGAAATGGTCAAGAGAGCATGGAGAATCCCTTGACAAAGCTAATATTGAAATCACCTCGTCTTTCACTACCCTTCAGATAGAAAATGTTGACCGGTTTGATGGAGGTAAATACATGATTACTGTAGAAAATGCCTCAGGAAGCAAGACAGCCTTTGTTAATGTCAGGGTACTGGACACCCCTGGGGCACCTCAGAATCTGATTGTCAAGGAGGTCACTAGAGATTCAGTTTCTCTTGTTTGGGACGCACCTCTTATTGATGGTGGCTCCAGAGTCCGCAGCTACATTGTTGAAAAGCGTGAGTCAACCAGAAAGGCCTATTCAACAGTATGTGCCAGCTGCCATAAGTCCAGTTGGAAAGTTGGAGACCTGGAAGAAGGAAAGATGTACTCTTTCAGAATCCTGGCTGAGAATGAATTTGGCATTGGTCTCCCTGTAGAAACTGCTGAACCGATTAAAGTGTCTGAGAAGCCTTTGCCACCAGGCAAAGTCTCCCTCCGTGAAGTCACTAGCACCAGCGTTACTCTGACTTGGGAAAAGCCAGACCATGATGGTGGGAGCAGAATCACAGGCTATATTGTTGAGATGCAGACTAAAGGCAGTGAGAAGTGGACTCAGGTCATGGTGGTAAAGACCAATGAGGCTGATGTAACCGGCCTAACACAAGGAGAGGAGTATATGTTCCGCATCTCAGCCACCAATGAGAAGGGAGTTAGTGACCCTCGTTCTCTCAGTGTGCCAGTGGTGGCTAAAGACCTGGTCATCTCACCAACCTTCAAACTACTCTTCAGCACGTTCAGTGTTCTGGCGGGAGATGATCTGAAGATAGATGTACCATATGCTGCCTGTCCAAAGGCTACAGCAACATGGCTTAAAGATGGTGTCTCTCTCAAAGAGACAACAAGAGTTAATGCAGAAGCCACAGACAAAAACCTCCTTCTGATCATTAGGGAGGCTTGCAGAGATGATGTGGGCACATACACTATCAAACTGACTAACACCGCTGGAGAGGCATCTACAGACATCAGTGTTCTTGTTTTAGATAAGCCAGGTCCTCCAACTGGCCCAATTAAGATGGATGAAGTGACTGCTGATAGTTTGGTCTTGTCCTGGAATCCACCACAGTATGACGGTGGTTGCAGCATCAACAATTATATTGTTGAGAAGAGAGACACATCTACCACCAACTGGCAGATCGTGTCTGCTACAGTAGCCAGAACAACTATCAAGGCAGCCCGTCTGAAGACTGGATCTGAGTACCAGTTCAGGATTGCTGCAGAGAATAGATACGGCAAGTCCTCTGCCCTGCTTTCAGATGCCATTGTAGCTCAGTATCCGTTTGAATTGCCCAGTTCACCACGTTCTGTAGTGGTACAGTCAGCCACTAAGGAGACTATGGTGGTTGTGTGGGATAAACCCAGCAATGACGGAGGAAGCAAAATTATTGGCTATCATTTGGAGCTGAAAGAGAGAAACAGTTTACTATGGGTGAAACAGAACAAACAGCTCATCCCAGAGACTAGATTCAAGGCTGTTGGCCTTGAGGAGGGTATTGAATATGAATTCAGAGTCTATGCTGAGAACATTGTTGGCCTCAGCAAAGCCAGCAAAGTCAGTGAAATGCAAGTGGCCAGAGATCCTTGTGACAGACCAGGAAAACCAGAAGCTGTCATTGTAACAAGAAGCCAAGTTACACTCAGATGGACCAAACCTGAGTATGACGCTGGCATCAAGATCACAGGTTATGTTGTTGAGAAGAAAAAAGGTAGTGGCCGCTGGATGAAGGCCAGTTTTGCCAACATCATTGAGACTGAATTTGTCGTCACAGGACTTACAGAAGATCAGATTTATGAGTTCCGTGTCATTGCCAGAAATGCAGCAGGTGTCTCCAGCTTGCCGTCCGATTCTACTGGACCTATCACCGCCAAGGATGAAGTGGATCCACCAAAGATAGACTTGGAAGCCAAGTACTCCCAGGCTGTGGTGGTAAATGCTGGAGAGACTTTCAGGCTTGAGGCTGGTATTTATGGTAAACCTGTTCCCACAGTACACTGGCAGAAGGAGGGCAAAGAGATTACTGAGGCAGCTCGCATAGAGCTCAAGAATACAGACTTTACAGCTTGTATAGTTGTTAAAGAAGCCATTCGTGTTGATGGAGGTCAGTACACTATACTCGTAAAGAATGTTGGTGGAGAGAAGTCAGTCAACATTAATGTCAAAGTCTTGGACAGACCAGGTCCACCTGAGGGTCCTATCTCAATATATGGAGTCACAAGTGAGAAATGCTCCATCTCCTGGAAACCTCCCTTGCAAGATGGAGGCAGTGATGTCTCCCATTATATTGTTGAGAGAAGGGAAACCAGCAGACTGGTTTGGACTGTCGTTGAACCCAAAGTTCAGACACTGAACCTGAAGATCACCAAACTTCTTCCTGGCAATGAGTACATCTTCAGGGTGATCCCAGTCAACAAATATGGTGTTGGTGAGCCACTGGAGTCTGAGCCAATGATTGCCAGAAATCCTTTTGTCACTTCCAGCCCACCAACCGAAGTGGAAGTCTCCACAATTACTAAAGACTCTATGGTAGTGACCTGGGAGCGACCAACCAATGATGGTGGCAGCCCCATCCAAGGATATGTTATTGAGAAACGTGACAAGGACGGTGTCAGATGGACCAGGTGCAACAAGCGCAATGTGAGTGAGCTGCGTTTCAGAGTGGCAGGTCTCCTTGAAAACCACAGCTATGAATTTAGAGTTTCTGCTGAGAATGCTGCAGGAGTTGGCGCACCCAGCACACCAACAATGTACTACAAAGCTCTGGATCCAATCTTTAAACCAGGTCCACCAAATAACCCGAAGGTGGTAGACACATCGAGGTCCACTGTCTCCCTGACATGGGGTAAACCAATCTATGACGGTGGTTGTGAGATTCAGGCTTACATTGTTGAGGCATGTAATACTGCATCTGATGAGTGGTTTATGTGCACTCCTCCGACCGGCATTACAGACACTAAATTTACAGTGAAGAAACTTCTGGAGAAGCATGAGTACCAATTCAGAGTTTGTGCAATCAATAAGGTTGGTGTCGGTGAACATGCTGATGTTCCTGGAAAGATTCTTCTGGAGGAGAAGCTTGAGGCTCCTGATCTCGAACTAGATGCTGACATGAGAAAGATGATCAACATCAGATCAAGTAGCACACTCAGGCTGTTTGTTCCTGTAAGAGGTCGTCCAGCTCCAGAGGTGAAATGGGGCAAAGCTGAGGGTGAGATTAAGGAAACTGCCGAAATTGACATCACAGGAAGCTATGCTTCTCTTGTCATTGAGAATGTTGACAGATTTGACAGTGGCAAGTACACCCTGACTGCAGAAAATGCCAGCGGAGTGAAGTCAGTCTTCATCAGCGTCAGAGTTCTGGACTCACCTAGTCCACCAACTAACTTCATTGTGAAAGAGATTACCAAGAGTTCTGTCACACTCACATGGGAGCCTCCACTTCTGGATGGTGGCTCAAAGATTAAGCATTATATTGTTGAGAAGCGTGAGAGTACCAGGAAAGTTTACTCTCCCATCACCACTTGCAACAGGATGTCATGGAAAGTTGAGCCTCTTCCAGAGGGTGGAATCTTCTTCTTCAGAGTCTTGGCTGAGAATGAATATGGTGTGGGTCTCCCTGCTAAAACTGTGGAACCAATTAAGGTTTCTGAGAAGCCTCAGCCACCTGGAAAGGTCAGTGTTGTTGATGTTACTCATAGCACTGTAACTCTGACCTGGGAGAAGCCTCAACATGATGGTGGCAGTAGGATCAGTCACTATGAAATTGAACTATCTCCTAAGGACAGTGAAGCTTGGTCTGTGTGTGCAAGTGTGAAGGCATTGGAGACAGTAGTGACAAACCTTCTGAAGGGAGAGGAGTACCAGTTCAGAGTTGTTGCCGTAAATGACAAAGGCAAAAGTGACCCAAGACAACTGGTTCAGTCAGTCGTAGCAAAGGACCTTGTGATCGAGCCTTCAGTTCGACCCAAAGCAAGCAGCTATAATGTCCAGGTGGGGTATGATCTCAAGATAGAAGTCCCAATTGCCGGTCATCCAAAGCCAACCATCACCTGGACCAAGGATGGAGCAGCCCTGAAGCAGACAACGAGAGTCAATGTCTCAGATTCAGCACATCTCACCACTCTGACCATAAAGGACGCCACCAGAGAGGATGGGGGTATGTACAGTATCAATATTACCAATGCCCTGGGCTCCAAGGATGCCACTATTGAGGTGATCACCCTCGACAAACCAGGCCCACCAACAGGTCCTGTCAAGTTGGAGGATATCAGTGCTGAGAGCATGACTCTCAGCTGGGAACCACCTTCATACACAGGGGGCTGTCCAATCTCCAACTATGTGGTCGAGAAGAGAGACACAACCACAACAAATTGGGTAGTTGTGTCTGCCACTGTGGCCAGAACCACACTGAAGGTGGCCAACTTGAAGACAGGGGCTGAATACCAGTTCAGAATTTATGCTGAGAACAGATATGGAAAAAGCTATGCTATTGACTCAGAACCTGTTTTGGCACAGTATCCATTCCAGGAGCCTGGCCCACCAGGAACACCATTTGTGTCTTCATACACTAAAGACTATATGGTGGTTGAGTGGCACAAACCCCCATCTGATGGAGGCAGTGCCATCCTGGGCTACCATCTGGAAAGAAAAGAAAAGAACAGTATTCTTTGGACTAAGATCAACAAAATGCTCATCCAAGACTGCAGATTCAAATCTACTCCTCTTGAGGAAGGCATTGAGTATGAGTACAGAGTCTATGCTGAGAACATTGTTGGCATCGGAAAATGCAGCAAAGTATCTGAGGTTTATGTAGCACGTGACCCATGTGATCCCCCTGGCCATCCTGAGGCAGTGATTGTGACCAGGCACTCAGTGAAGCTGAGGTGGACAGCTCCACAGTATGATGGTGGCAGTTTGGTGACTGGTTATGTAGTGGAGAAACGTAACCTTCCTGAAGGAAAGTGGATGAAGGCTAGCTTTGCGAACATCATTGAACATGAATTCACAGTGACTGGGCTGACAGAGGATTGTAAATATGACTTCAGAGTGATCGCAAGGAATGCAGCTGGTGCTGTCAGCAAGCCGTCTGAGACCACAGGATCCATAACAGCCAAGGATGAAGTCGACCCACCCAAGTGTGAGACAGATGCTATGTATAACCAGACCATTGTTATAAATGCTGGAGAAACTTTCACTCTGGAGGCTAGTGTGGAAGGAAAGCCCATTCCAACAATGCAGTGGTTCAAGGGAGATTCTGAAGTTGAAAATTCAGCAAGAGCTGAGATCAAAAACACAGATTTTAAAGCTGTGCTTGTTGTGAAAGACGCCATCAGAGTGGATGGTGGACAGTACATGCTGGTTCTGACAAATGTGGCTGGAACTAAGACTGTTCCATTCAGTGTGAAGGTTCTGGACAGACCAGGCCCCTCGGAGGGACCTCTTACTGTCAGCAGTGTTACAGAGGAGAAGTGCTCACTGTCATGGCTGCCACCCAGGCATGATGGAGGAGCTAGCATCTCTCACTATGTTATTCAGAAGAGAGAAACCAGTCGTTTGGCATGGACTGTGGTCTCCAGTGACTGTGGAGCTACCATGTTCAAGGTTACTAAACTGTTGAAGGGCAATGAGTACATCTTCAGAGTTATGGCTGTCAATAAATATGGCGTTGGTGAGCCTCTTGAATCAGCACCCGTAATCATGAGGAATCCATTTGTTCCTCCTGGCTCACCTCAGGAACTGGAGATCACGAACATTACCAGGGACTCCATGACTGTGTGTTGGAACCGCCCTGAGAGCACAGGAGGCAGTGAGATTGCCAATTACATTGTTGAGAAGAGGGACAGAGCTGGAGTGAGGTGGACCAAGTGCAACAAACGCAGAGTTACAGACCTGCGTTTCAGAGTAACAGGACTCACTGAGGACCACGAATATGAGTTCAGGGTTTCTGCTGAGAATGCAGCTGGAGTAGGCCAGCCAAGCCCAGCTACAACCTACCTCAAAGCCTGTGACCCTACCTTTGAACCAGGCTGTCCCAGCGATGTCCATGTGGTTGACACCACTAAAGACTCCATCAGTCTGGCTTGGCATAGGCCTATATATGATGGTGGCTGTGAGATTCAAGGGTATGCTGTGGAAATTACTAAAGCTGATGAAGAGGAATGGACCATTTGCACACCACCCTCTGGAGTTAATGCTACCAAGTTTACCATCAAAAAGCTGATTGAACACCAAGAATACAAGGTGCGTGTCTGTGCCATTAATAAGCTGGGTGTTGGTGAGCCCACAGAGATCCAGGGAGTCGTGAAACCCTTGGACAAGATTGATCCTCCAGAGATGATTCTGGATTCAGAGCTCAGGAAGGGAATTGTTGTTCGTGCAGGAGGCTCAATGAGAATATGTATACCATTCAAGGGCCGTCCTATCCCTGAGATCAGCTGGGCCAAGGAGGATGGAGTACTCCCCAGTAAAGTTCAGATTGAGACAGGTGAAGATTACACACAGCTCTCTGTTGACATTTGTGACCGATACGATGCTGGAAAATACATCCTCAACCTAGAAAACAGTGCAGGCACCAAGTCAGCCTTTGTCTCTGTTAAAGTTCTGGACACTCCAGGTGCTCCCCTAAATCTAACAGTTAAAGACATCAAGAGGGAAAGTGTCACTCTGACCTGGGAGCCTCCTCTGATTGATGGAGGTTCAAGAATCAAGAATTACCTGGTTGAGAAGCGTGAGTCCACCAGAAAGGTTTACTCTAATGTGGACAACAAGTGCACAAAGACAAGCTATCGTATCACTGGTCTCACAGAGGGAACTATCTACTATTTCAGGATCTTGGCTGAGAACGAGTTTGGTGTGGGACAGGCAGTTGAGACAGAAGAGGCAGTAAAGCCTTCTGAGCCTCCTCTTCCTGTGGGTAAAGTCACTTTGACTGAAGTTACAAAAACCACTGCCTCACTCTCTTGGGAGAAGCCAGATCATGATGGAGGCAGTAGGATCATGGGCTACTACATTGAGATGCAGCCTGTGGGCTCAGAGGAATGGGTAGTAGCTGCCATAAGCAAAACTTGCGAGGTCACTGTCACTGGCCTCAGTGCTGGACATGAGTACCTGTTTAGAGTCTTAGCCTTTAATGAGAAGGGAAAGAGTGACCCTAGATCTCTGGCTGCCCCAGTTACTGCTAAAGATGTCACCATTGAGCCCGGATTCAAGATGACATTCAATACCTACAGCTTACAGCAAGGTGAGGATTTGAAGATTGAGATTCCAGTGATTGGACGCCCTGTTCCCAAGGTGGAATGGAAGAAGGATGGACAAGCTCTCAAGGAGACAACCAGACTGAATGTTTCCAGCACACCATCATCTACTAAGCTGTGCATCAAAGATGCAAATAAAGAGGACTCAGGTAAATACACTGTGACAGCTACCAGCAGCATTGGAACAGCCACTGAGGAGATTGCTGTTATTATTCTTGATAAGCCTGGGCCACCCACAGGCCCTGTGAAGATTGAGGAGGTGAGCTCCAATTATGCTATTCTCGCCTGGGAGCCACCGGAGTATACTGGAGGCTGTCAGATCAACAACTACATCGTGGAGAAGAGAGACACCACCACCACAGCTTGGCATATTGTGTCTGCTACTATTGCCAGGACAACTATCAAAGTCACCAATTTGAAGACAGGCCTTGAGTATCAGTTCAGAGTGTCTGCTGAAAACAGATATGGAAAGAGTTCTGCTATTGTCTCTCCTGCTGTTATTGCTCAGTATCCATTCAGTGAGCCTGCCGCCCCGGGAACACCAGTTGTTTCTGCTGCAACCAAAGACAACATGGTTGTTGAGTGGAAACCTCCCACCAACAATGGAGGTAGCCCCATTATAGGTTATCACATTGAGAGGAAGGAGAAGAACAGCCTCTTGTGGACTAAACTCAATAAGCTTTTAATCCCAGACACACGTTTCAAGACTACAGAGCTGGAAGAAGGCATTGAGTATGAATTTAAAGTTTATGCTGAGAACATTGCAGGTCTCAGCCCAGCTAGCAAAGTCTCTGAGGCTACAGTAGCCAGAGACGCTTGTGACCCACCAGGCACACCTGAGGCTATTGACATCACCAGAAACCATGTGACACTCCAGTGGACGAGGCCTCAGTATGATGGAGGCAGTGCAATAACTGGCTATGTAATTGAGAGAAAGAAGCACCCAGATACGCGCTGGATGAAAGCCAGTTTCACTAACATCATTGACACCCAATATACACTCACTGGTCTGACTGAGGACTGTGTTTACGAGTTCAGAATCATTGCCAAGAATGCTGCTGGCATCTCCAGCCGTCCCTCTGAGGGCACAGGAGAAATTACTGCCAAGGATGAAATTGAGGCTCCAGAAGCCACAATGGATCCTAAATTCAAAGATCTGACTGTTGTTCATGCTGGTGAGACTTTTGTCATTGATGCTGACTACACAGGAAAGCCTCTGCCTGAGGTCATCTGGTTAAAGGATGGAAAGGAGGTCGACAAAACCATGATAAGAATGGAGATCAAGACCACGCTCACACGTACCATCCTGACAGTCAAGGACTGCATCAGAGTGGACGGTGGCCACTTTGTCCTTAAACTTGTCAATGTGGGAGGTATCAAGATGATTCCAGTTAATGTTAAAGTTCTGGATAGACCTGGTCCTCCAGATGGTCCACTAGAAGTCAAGGGTGTTACAGCTGAGAAATGTTACCTGCACTGGAACCATCCCTCACATGATGGTGGAGCTGGAATCTCTCACTACATCATTGAGAAGAGAGAGACTAGTCGTTTGTCGTGGACTATGGTTGAGCCCAAGATCCAGGCGATCAGCTACAAAATTACAAAACTGCTTCCTGGCAATGAATACATCTTCAGAGTCACTGCTGTAAACAAATATGGAATTGGTGAGCCTTTAGAGTCTGAACCTGTTATAGCTCGTAACCCCTTCACCACTCCCAGTGCACCCTCTACCCCAGAGGCCAGCGCTGTCACCAGGGACTCCATAGTGCTTACTTGGGAAAGGCCTGAGGAGAATGGAGGAGCTGAGATTGAAGGATATGTTCTTGAAAAACGAGATAAAGATGGTATTAGGTGGACTAAGTGCAACAAAAAGAGGCTGACTGACCTGAGATTCAGGTGCGCCGGCCTCACAGAGGGCCACTCCTATGAATTCAGGGTCTCAGCTGAAAATGCTGCTGGTGTAGGAAAGCCAAGTGCACCAAGTGAATACATCAAAGCATGTGATGCCACCTATCCACCAGGACCTCCAAACAACCCTAAAGTCACAGACCATTCTAGCACTACAGTCTCCCTGTGCTGGTCCCGGCCAATCTATGATGGTGGAGCACCAATCAGCGGATATGTTGTTGAGATGAAGGAGACAGCTGATGATGAATGGATTGTTTGCACATCACCCACTGGTGTCCAGGCCACTCACTACACTGTGAAGAAACTGAAGGAGAATGCTGAGTACAACTTCCGCATTTGTGCTGTAAATTGTGAGGGAGTTGGAGAGCCTGTGGACCTGCCTGGGACTGTGATTGCTGCAGAGAAGTTGGAGGCTCCAGAAATTGAATTAGATGCTGACTTGAGGAAGATGGTGAATGTTCGTGCCACTGCCACCTTGCGCCTGTTTGTGACAATCAGAGGGAAACCTGAGCCCGAAGTCAGGTGGGCGAAGGCTGATGGCACTCTCAATGAGCGTGCTCAGATTGAAGTAACAAGCTCCTACACGATGCTGGTAATCGACAATGTTGACAGATTTGACACCGGCAAATATGTCCTGACCCTTGAGAACCTCAGTGGTTCTAAATCTGCTTTCATCAACGTCAGAGTTCTGGACTCGCCCAGTGCTCCCACCAACCTGGAGGTGAAGGATGTGAAGAGAAACTCTGTATCTCTCTCCTGGGAGCCTCCTTTGATTGATGGTGGTGCAAAGATCTCACATTATATTGTGGAGAAGAGAGAACAGAAACGAATGGCTTTCACCAGCGTTTGCACGAACTGTGTCAGGAATTCCTACATTATTTCCGACCTGCAGGAGGGAGGCCGATATTATTTCAGGGTGTTGGGTGTGAATGAGCTGGGAGTTGGTCTGCCTGCCACCACAGATCAAGTCAAGGTTTCTGAAGCTCCTTTGCCTCCTGGTAAGATTGTCCTGGTTGATGTAACTCGTCACACTGTCACCCTGTCTTGGGAGAAACCTGACCATGATGGAGGTAGCAAAATTACAAAGTATATTGTGGAGATGCAGCCCAAAGGAGATGACAAATG
The DNA here is from genome assembly GCA_900323345.1 of Pseudochromis fuscus. NCBI lineage: Eukaryota > Metazoa > Chordata > Actinopteri > Pseudochromidae > Pseudochromis > Pseudochromis fuscus. Next base: position 89,883 of record OOFC01048526.1, read on the forward strand.
GACTGTGTGCAGTGAAGTTAAAGCACTGGAAGCCACTGTTGTGGGACTCACAACTGGAGAAGAATACTCTTTCAGAGTGACTGCAGTGAATGATAAGGGTAAAAGTGATGCCAAACCTCTGGCTGCCCCTGTGGTGGTGAAGGATATCACAATGGAGCCCATCATCAACTTGCTGTTTAACACATACAGTGTAAAAGCAGGAGATGACTTGAAGATTGACATTCCCTTCAAGGGCAGACCTCAGCCTGAGGTGTCCTGGAAGAAAGACGGCCATACGCTGAAGCAGACAACCAGAGTAAATGTTGTGTCTTCCCAGACCTCATCCAAGATCATGATCAAGGATGCAACCAAAGAGGATGTAGGAAAGTATGAGATTACACTGACTAATTCAGTTGGTACCAAGACAGCTGAAATCTCTGTTATAATCCTGGACAAACCAGGCCCACCCAGCAACATTAAAATGGATGAAGTGAGCGCTGACTTCATCTCTCTGTCTTGGGATCCTCCAACCTATGATGGAGGATGCCAGATTAACAACTATGTGGTGGAGAAGAGAGACACTACTACTACCACATGGCAGATTGTCTCTGCAACTGTAGCCAGGACATCAATAAAGGTTTCTCGTCTCAATCAGGGAACTGAGTACCAGTTCCGCATTGCAGCTGAGAACCGATATGGCAAGAGTCCTTCCATTGATTCTGCTCCTGTTGTTGCTCAGTATCCATTTGAGCCCCCTGGCCCTCCAACCAATGTTCATGTTGAACATGCCACCAAGACTGGCATGCTTGTGGTATGGGGCAGACCTGCCAGTGATGGTGGAAGTCCTGTTATTGGTTATCACATTGAATGCAAAGACCAAAGCAGTATCCTGTGGACCAAGGTCAACAGAGGTCTACTGGCCGAGAACCAGTTTAAGATGACAGGCATTGAAGAAGGCCTGTTATATCAGTTCAGAGTCTATGCTGAGAATATTGCTGGTATTGGTCCATGCACAAAGGCCAGTGAGCCTGTCGCAGCTAGGGATCCATGTGAATCGCCACATAACCTCAGAGTCACAAACATTACCAGAACCTCTGTTTCTCTCTTCTGGGAGAAGCCAGAGTACGATGGTGGAGTGAAAATTACCGGCTACATTGTTGAGCGTAAAGAGCTTCCCCATGGTCGCTGGCTGAAATGTAACTTCACCAATCTGCAGGACACCTACTTTGATGTCACAGGCCTCACAGAAGATGTCCAATATGACTTCCATGTCATTGCAAAGAATTCTGCAGAGATGCTGAGTGCACCTTCAGAAAACACGGGTCCTGTCATTGTCAAGGATGACGTAGACCCACCCACCATCATCTTGGAAGATAAATTCAGACAGTTGGTCATCATTAAGGCTGGAGACATCATTAGAATTGATGCTGAAATCTCAGGGCGTCCACTCCCAGTTGTTTCATGGTCTAAGGATGGAAAGGAGATTGAGGCCAAGGCCAGGTATGAAATCACATCCACCAACTTCACAACCACTCTGATTGTGAGGGATGCAATCAGGAGGGATTCTGGTCAGTATGTCCTGACTCTGCACAATGTAGCAGGAACAAGGTCTGTGGCTATCAACTGTAAGGTCCTGGACAGACCTGGACCGGCCGCAGGACCTCTTGCAGTGTCTGGCCTCACAGCAGAGAAATGCACCCTTACCTGGGGACCTCCTCAGGAGAACGGAGGTGCTGAAATCATGCACTATATTGTAGAGAAGCGTGAAACCAGCCGCCTTGCCTGGACTCTCGTCTATGGTGACATGAAGGCAACTACATGCAAGGTGACCAAGCTGCTTAAAGGAAATGAGTACATTTTCAGAGTTCGGGGAGTCAACAAATATGGAGATGGTGAGGCCCTGGAGAGTGAACCAAAAAAGGCTATAGATCCATTCACTGTACCTGCAGCTCCCACAAATGTCCAGGTTACCTCAGTTACCAGTGATGCAATGACCATCTGTTGGGAAAGACCAGTTTCTGATGGTGGCAGCAGTATTGCTGGATATGTAATCGAACGACGAGAGAAGACTGGCCTCCGCTGGTGTCGTGTCAACAAAAAGCCTGTTTATGACCTCAGAGTCAAAGCTTCACACCTCCGTGAGGGCTGCGAATATGAGTATAGAGTGTTTGCAGAGAATGCTGCTGGTCTCAGTGCTCCAAGTGTCCCATGCCCACTCATCAAGGCTGAAGACCCACAGTTCCTGCCTTCACCCCCTGCGAAACCTAAGATTATCGACTCAACCAAGACTACAGTCACCCTGTCATGGAATAAGCCACTGTTTGATGGTGGAGCACCTGTGACAGGTTACAGAGTCGAGTACAGGAAAGCATTAGATGATGAATGGATTGTTGGAGTCCAGAACACCAAGAACACGGAGTTCACAGTGGTGGGACTGACACCTGGAGCTGAATATGTGTTTGTTGTCAAGTCTATTAACAAGATTGGAGTCAGCGAACCCAGTGCTGAGTCTGACAATCAGGTTGCCAAAGAAAGAGAGGAGGAGCCTGTCTTTGACATCAGTAATGAGATGAGAAAGACTCTTATTGTGAAGGATGGCAGCTCATTTACCATGACAGTGCCTTTCAGAGGCAAACCCATCCCCAATGTTGCTTGGACTAAACCTGATGTAGACCTAAGAGTCCGTGCTGTCATTGACACCACAGACACCTTCACCTCGATTACCTTAGAAAAGGCAACTCGCAATGACTCTGGAAAGTACACCATCACCTTGTCCAGTATCGCTGGAACCGCCTCCTTGACACTTAATGTCAGAGTTCTGGACTCGCCCGGACCCCCTGCTCATATAGAGATCAAGGAAGTGACCAAGACCTCTGCCACTGTAACCTGGGACACTCCGGAGAATGAGGGAGGAGGACCAGTCAAGAACTACCTTGTCGATTTCCGTGAGGCCAGCAAGAAAGGCTGGACCAGGTTGACTGACACCTGCCACAGACTGACATACAAGGTGACAGACCTGCAGGAGGGCGGAGTCTATTACTTCAGAGTGACAGGCGAGAATGAGTATGGTGTTGGTGTTCCTGCTGAGACAAAAGAGGGAACCAAGATTTCAGGTATTTAATCATACGTTTCCTATTGTTATACAAAAAAATATAACTTGATTTTTTTCCCCCAATAAAACATGTCTTCTTCCTTCAGAAAAACCAAGTCCACCACCAAAGCTTGGTGTGACTGATGTGACCAAGGAGAGTGTGTCACTGGCCTGGGCCAAACCAGAACAAGACGGAGGCAGCAGAATTACTGGTTACCTGGTGGAAGCTCTGGAGAAAGGCCAAGAGAAGTGGGTGAAGTGTGGCGTGACCAAGTTCATCCACTACACAGTGTCTGGCTTGCGAGAGAACACTGAGTACTTCTTCAGAATCAGAGCAGAGAACCACGCTGGGTTCAGTGATGCCAAGGAAATGGTCGTTCCTGTGGTGGTCAAAGACCAGCTTGGTAAGTTGCAAAGTGATTACAATCAGATTCAACAATGCAATTAATGAAGACTAAGAAAACATACAAAAAATGGTACAACCTAACATCAATTACTTAAAGCTGTTGCATAGTATTACTAAGCAGCAACCTCTCAGGATTAAAAGTGAAACTGGCGCTTGAGTCAATCCCCCATTTGCTTGTTTAGATTCTTTCAAAGCTCAATGTTCTGCATAAATAAGGGGGTAGCCTGATTGAGTGACAGGTGGGTGTTGTCAGAGGAGGTAAGTCAGAGACAGATCCACTGTCTTGCTCCTTGACAGCTCCTCCTTCTCAATAATGGCCACTTATGGACCCAAACAAAACCCCATGATAGTGACATCCCAAATGACAAACTCTCATTTTCAAAGTGCTTGTCTTTCTTTTGTATACTGTGAATATTACACTTCATTCCCCCTGTTACAATGTTCTTTTTCTGATCTAGAATCTCCTGAGATCAACATGAAGGACTTCCCACACAACACAGTGTATGTTAGAGCTGGCTCCACCCTCAAGTGTGAGATCCCACTGACAGGCCGACCTTTGCCTAAAGTCACCTTGTCTAAGGATAATGTGCAGCTCAAGTCGACAATGAGGTTCAACTCTGAAGTTACTCCTGACAGCATCAAGATCATCCTGCGTGAGAGCATCGCTGGAGACTCTGGACGCTATGACATCACTGCCTCCAACTCCAGCGGAACCACCAAGTCCTTTGTGAATATTGTGGTTCTGGACCGCCCCAGTGCCCCGCTTGGACCTGTGGAGCTGTACGACGTCACAGAGGACAGTGTAAGCCTTAAGTGGCTCCCGCCAGCTTATGACGGTGGCAGCCCCATCACCAACTACATCATCCAGAAGAGAGAGACGACTACAGCCAATTGGATGGATGTGTCTTCTGCGGTGGCCCGCTGCACCATGAAGATAATGAAGCTGACCACAGGCTTGGAATACCAGTTCAGAATCAGGGCTGAAAACAGATATGGCATCAGCGAACACATTGACTCACCAGCTGTCACTGTCAGCCTTCCTTACAGTAAGCAGTGTTTATTTGCTTTTTTCAGATCTCTTCAAATGTATCAACATTATTCCTCCAATAGTGGTCAGAGTTTGTTCTTTTATTCATTAATTTTTGACAACCCATGGCCATTATGAGAGAGCTAACATTTAACTGACTACCAGTTTTCATTTGCTTCTTGATTTTCACAGTGAACATAGCCCTTAAACACCTAAAACGTCTTCCTCCTCTTATCCACCAGCTATTCCTGATGCTCCATCAACTCCAGAAATTACTGCTGTAACCAGGGAGACCATCACTGTCGCCTGGAAGGAGCCCAAGTCAGATGGAGGCAGCCACGTGTTCGGCTACCATCTCCAGATGAAAGACAGAAACAGTATCCTGTGGCAGACAGTCAACAGAACAGTGATCCGTGCCACACACTTCAAGGTCACCAGTGTACATGCTGGACTTATTTATGAGTTCAAGGTGGCAGCTGAGAATGCTGCTGGAGTCAGTGCTTTCAGCAAGGCTTCTGATGCAGTGTTGGCGATTGACACCTGCGGTGAGTGGAAAGTCAACGAAAAACATGAAAAACCAATTTAACTGGAACAGGTATATAATGACTTCTCATTGTCTGTTCTTGCAGAGCCACCCATCAATTTGCATATTAGTGATATCACTAAGAACTCTATTAGCCTTGTCTGGCAGAAGCCCAACTATGATGGTGGATCCCCGGTCACTGGCTACATCGTTGAGAAGAGAGAGGGTGTTAGTGCCAAGTGGTCCAAAGCTAATATCACCAACATCTCAGATACCCGTTTCACAATTACTGGCTTGACCCAGGATGAGACATACGAGTTCAGAGTTATGGCCAAGAATGCAGTTGGCTCTGTGAGCAACCCATCTGTGCCAGCTGGACCAGCCACATGTGTGGACACCTATGGTACATCTTTTTTCTGTGATTTTGAGCTTTTTGTTTTCAGCCATGGATCCATTCAAGTTTGAACTCATCTGTCTGTTTTCTGTTTTTTTTATCCAGGTGCCCCAGAGATCGAAATACCTCAGGAGTATCTCAGTGAGCTTAAGCACAAGGCCGGCTCCAACGTGGAGCTCAGGTTTAACATCACAGCCAAACCTGCTCCCACTATTGAGTGGTTTAAGGATGGCAGGGAGCTCAAACCCAGTGCCCAGCTTTCTTTCAAACACACGTCTGAGTCCACCAGTGTTTTCCTGAAGGAAACCACTAGGTTGAACTCTGGCTCATATGAGGTCAGAGTGAGGAACTCCCTGGGATCTACATGTGGTGTTGTCCGGCTGCTCATTCAAGGTATGACAGTAATTTAGCATAAGATATATACTAAGCACAATATAGACCCAGACATTCATGATTGTGTCCCCTTCCCCTAACCAGATAAACCAGGCCCTCCTGCTGGAGAGATTCAGTTCAAGAAGGTGACGGCTGACAACATCACAATCATGTGGTCCCCACCTGCTGATGAGGGGGGTGCAATGGTAACTCATTATATCGTAGAAAAGAGAGAAGCCAGCAGGGTAATGTGGTCTATTGTCTCTGAGAAACTGGTCGACTGCATAGTTAACGTGCCCAGACTGATCCAGGGTAATGAGTATATCTTCAGAGTTCGTGGAGTCAACAAGTACGGTGTTGGAGACCCACTGGAGTCTCAGCCTGTAATCGCCAGGAATGCATTTGGTAAGCAAAAATAATAAATTTTGATAGAAAAGAAATGTAGAGATGAGGAACATACAGCAAGACTTCAACAAGGGTAAACAAAAAAAAAGTTAATCTAACCAGATTGTTTTGGTGTTGTACAGTTCCTCCGAGTGAACCATCTAAGCCCAAAGTCTCCATGATCACCAAGTCCACCATGACAGTGATCTGGGAAAGACCGGCATTAGATGGAGGCAGCGACATCGACGGCTACTACCTGGAAAAAAGGGAAAAGAAGAGCCTGCAGTGGTTCAAGGTTTGCCTACTAAATCGTTTTTAAAGATTTAATTTTTTTGTGTAAAAGAAATCTAAGCATTATATAACCACTGATGCTTGTCCAGGTGGTGAAGGGCACCATCAGAGACACCAGGCAGAAAGTCACCGGCCTGGTGGAGAACAATGAGTACCAGTACAGAGTTTGTGCTGTCAACAAGGCCGGAGCAGGAAACTATTCTGAGGCTTCTGACCTCTACAAGGCCTACGACCCCATCGGTATGCCGTTGTTGCTTTTATTCTGGCGTTCTTGGTATTTTTTCTTAAGATTTATTTATCATTAACAACAATCATGCCCCTTTGTCTTCTCCAGATCTGCCTGGTGAACCCTCCAAGCTACGTGTTGTAGACTCCACAAAGACCTCCATTACCCTTGGCTGGGAGAAACCAGTCTATGACGGTGGCAGTGACATCACACACTACATCTTGGACCAGATGAACTCAGAGGACAAAGAATGGGTGACCATCAACCCACAGGTGACGGCCTGCGAGTATGTAGTGTCTCACCTCAAACCTGGCACCTACTACTTCTTCAGAGTCTCTGCTGTCAACTGCAAAGGCAAAGGAGAAGACATCAAAATGTACCAGCCTGTGCAGGCCAAAGATATTTTAGGTTTGTATTCATATAGCTCAGTCTGTGGTATTGACACATGACACAAGACAGAAAATCCATCATTTTGTGATAGCTTGTAATTGTGTTACATTTCTGTCCAACAGAGGAAGCTGATTTGGACTTGGATGTTCCCATGACCACCCAGTATACAGCCAAGTCTGGTCGTGATGTGCAGGTGTTCATCCCCCTGAAGGGACGTCCTGTCCCCAATGTCACCTGGCGCCGTGGTGACCGTAACATGGCTGGTGACAATCGTTTTACCATAAACAGCACTGAGAGAGCCACCACGCTTCTCATCCCCAAGGTCACCCGTGATGACTGCGGCAAGTACGTGCTGGAGATCGAGAACGGTGTGGGAGAACCAAAGTTGATCACCGTTTCCCTTAAGGTTCTGGATAGTCCGTCCACCTGCCAGAAACTGATGATTAAGAATGTGACCAGAGGAAAGCTGACTCTCAGCTGGGAGGCTCCTCGCATCGATGGCGGTTCCCCTGTCACTAATTACATTGTTGAGAAGAAGGCCTCCACCATGAAGGCTTATCAGGTGATCACTGCTGAGTGTTTGAACACATCTTACAAGGTGTCGGGCTTGGAGGAAGATATTGCTTACTTCTTCCGTGTGTCTGCTGAAAATGAGTACGGTGTGGGTGACACTTGCGAGACCACCGAGCCTGTCAGAGCAACAGAAACTCCAGGAGCTGTTAAAGACCTGGTGATGGTGGACTCCACAAAGAACTCTGTTACTCTGCAGTGGACCAGACCCGACCATGATGGTGGTAGTCACATTTCTGATTACATCATTGAGAAGAGAACCAAGGAAGATCCCACATGGACTTTAGGTGCTACATGCAAGCGCTGCACCTGTGAGGTGACAGGACTCAAGGAGAATGCTGTCATGGATTTCAGAGTGTTCGCCAAGAATGAGAAAGGCAACAGTGACTTCTCCCAGATTGGTCCGATCACAGTGATTGACTTCATCATTCCACCTGAGGCCAACCTCATCGATTACCCTAATGGAGAGCTTGCTGTTCGTATTGGTCAGAACATCCACATTGAGCTACCCTTCAAGGGTAAACCAAGACCAGCAATCAGTTGGCTGAAGGATAACCTGCCTCTAAAGGAAAGCGAGAAGATTCGCTTCAGGACCACTGACAACAAGACTTCAGTTACAGTCAGAGGAGTCAAGAAAGAGCATGCTGGCCAGTACACACTGGTTTTGGACAACAGAGTTGTAAAGAACTACTTTGACATTAATGTAACTACTCTTGGAGCACCCTCGGTGCCTGTTGGTCCCATTCGCTTTGATGAGATAAAAGCTCAGAGTATCATCATCTCCTGGGATGAGCCGAAGGAAGATGGAGGAGGAGAGATCACTTGCTATAGTGTGGAGAAACGTGAAACGTCCCAGGCCAACTGGAAGATGGTCTGTTCCAGTGTTGTCAGGACCACCTTCAAGATTCCAAACCTGGTCAAGGGAACTCAGTACCAGTTCAGAGTCCGTGCAGAAAACAAGTATGGAGTTAGTGAACCACTGAACTCCACAGACATTGTTGCCGAGCACCAGTACAAACCCCCAGGCCCCCCAGGAAAGCCAGTGGCTTTCAATGTCACCAGTGATGGTATGAGCATAAGGTGGGAGGCCCCAGGGTTCGATGGTGGTTCCCCCCTTTTGGGTTATCATGTTGAGAAGAAGGACAGAAACAGCCTCTTGTGGCAGAAGGTGAATTCCACCATCATCTCCAACAGAGAGTACAGAATCATTGGTCTCATTGAGGGTCTGGAGTACTCCTTCCGAGTCTACGCTGAGAACAATGCTGGACTCAGCCCTGTTAGCGAGCAGAGCAAACACGCACTCGCTATCTCCCCTGTTGGTAAGTACTTTCTGATAATGAGATCTATCAGTCTGGCACTTTGATTCAGTGTCTTATCCACTTCAATGGCTTCATTTTCATCTCAATTAGATCCACCTGGCACCCCTGTCTGCATCGATGTCACCAGAGACTCAGTCACTGTGCAATGGGATGTTCCCAATAGGGATGGTGGCAGCAGAATTGTGGCCTATAGTGTAGAGAGGCGTCAAGGCAGAGGCAAATGGCTGCGATGCAACTTCATTGATATCAGTGAGACCCAGTTCACTGTAACCGGTCTGTCACCTGGAGACAGATTTGAGTTTAGAGTGATTGCCAGGAATGCCGTTGGCACAGTCAGTCCACCATCTAACTCCTCTGGATATATCATGACCAAGGATGAGAGCAGTAAGTATTTTCCTCTTAAAATGAATGTACAATCCTTTTGATTGTGCCCAGTACTCATGTGTTTCCTCTTACTCACATCTCTAGTTACTCCTGAGATTGAGTGGTCTCCAGACCAGGTGCTGACCCTGAAGGCTGGAGAGAATGTGAAGCTTGGTTGCAGCATCACTGGACGTCCAGTTCCACAGATTGTTTGGTACAAGGATGGCAAAGAGATCGACAAGAGGACGATGATTGACATTGAGATTACCACTGGCATTGGAACCAGCAGTCTGTTTATCCGCGATGCTGACAGGAACCACCGTGGAATATACACCGTAGAGGCCAAAAATAGCTCTGGTACCAGGAAAGCTGAAGTTAATGTCAGAGTGCAAGGTGGGTAAAAATGATGAAACTAAAGTTTCACTCTTATTTAAATTTGTTATGATTGTTTAAGTATACCATCAACCACTTTGTTCTTGTAGATACCCCTGGACCTGTCGAGGGTCCCATCCGTTTCACTGGCATCACAGCTGAGAAGTGCACTGTGTGGTGGAACCCACCCGAGAACGACGGCTGTGCTGCCATCACCCACTATGTGGTAGAGAAGAGGGAGACATCCAGAATCTCTTGGGCATTGGTCACCTCCAAGTGTGAAGCTTGCTCTTTTAATGCCACTAACTTCATCAAAGGCAATGAGTATCAGTTCAGAATCTCTGCAGTCAACAAGTTTGGTGTTGGTAAACCCCTGGATTCTGACCCTGTAATTGCACAAATGCAATACAGTAAGTGAAAAAAATCAGTATTTGACATATTAACCAAATTTTAATCTCTTTAAACAAACTTATTTTCATTTGAAAGTGATGTACCCCATTTTCTGCTCATCTCTTTAGCTGTGCCTGATGCACCTGGTACCCCAGATGCGACCCATGTAACTGGAAATAGCATCACACTGGGCTGGACTAGGCCACGGTCGGATGGAGGCAATGAAATCAAACAGTACATCCTGGAGAGGAGAGAGAAGAAGAGCCTGCGCTGGGTGAAGGTTTCTGCCAAGAGGCCCATCACAGAGCTGAGGCACCGTGTTACCAACCTCACTGAGGGCAACGAGTACGAGTTCCGTGTTATGGCTGAAAATGGAGCTGGTGTTGGACCAGCCAGCAGTACGTCCAGGCTCTTCAAATGCAGAGAGCCGACCAGTGCTCCCAGCGCTCCCACAGTGATCAAGGTAGGATTGCATGAACACAGTGTAGAATTACCTCAGGAGAACAAAGAAACCATACATTAGAAATAACCTCTTTTCTTGTTAACCAGGTCATTGACTCCACAAAGTCCTCCGTCACCTTGGAATGGACCAAGCCAGTTTTTGATGGTGGTATGGAAATCATTGGCTACAACATTGACATGTGTAAGGCCAGCCTGGAAGAGTGGCACCGGGTCAACACCCAGATCTGTATCCACACCAGATACACCACCAAGGGCCTGGTGCCTGGAGAGATTTACAAGTTCAGGGTGAGTGCCGTAAATGGATCAGGAGAGGGTGAAGCCTCAGTCATGCCCAACCCCGTTCAGGCTCTAGACAGACTGACATCTCCTGAAATCGATCTAGATGCCAACTTCAAGCAAACTCATATTGTGAAAAATGGAGGCACCGTCACCCTCCACATTGCTTTCCGAGGAAAGCCAGCTCCTCTTGCTACCTGGTCTAAGGTCGATGGTGAACTTCCTGTCATGGCTGACATAAACACCACAGATTCATTCTCTACTCTGATCATAGAGGGTTGCACTAGGTACGAGGCAGGAAAATACACCCTGTTCCTGGAGAACAACAGTGGGCGCAAGTCCATCACTTTCACTATTAAAGTCCTGGACACTCCTGGACCTCCAGGTGCAATCACCTTCAAAGATGTTACACGCGGAGCCTTAACAGTGATGTGGGATGCCCCTACCACTGATGGTGGATCCCGAATCCATCATTACATTGTGGATAAGCGTGAGGCAAGTCGCCTGGCGTGGCAGGAGGTCAGTACCAAGTGCAATCGCCAGATGATCAGGGTAACTGGTCTGGAAATTGGCATCCCATATTTGTTTAGAGTGATTGCTGTGAACCAGTATGGCCAGGGAGAACCTCACGAGATGACAGAGCCTATCATCGCAACAGAGGAACCTGCACCACCCAAGAGACTGGATGTTGTCGACACCACCAACTCCACAGCCTCCCTGGTGTGGCTAAAGCCTGAGCATGATGGAGGCAGCCGCATCAGAGGCTATATTGTTGAATGCAGAGTGAAGGGAACTGATCGCTGGGTTGTTAGTGGAGAGACGAAGTCCCTGAAGATGTTGGTCGAGGGTCTGATTGAGAACACAGAGTATGACTTCAGAGTCAAGGCCAAGAATGATGCAGGAATCAGTGAGCCTCAGGGCACCTTTGGCTCTGTGGTAATTAAAGAGCCACGCATTGAACCAACTGCTGATCTCAGTAGTATCACCAACCAGCTCATTACTTGCAAGACTTCCAACACCTTCACAATTGATATTCCAATTAGCGGCAGACCTGCACCCAAGGTCACTTGGAAGCTGGAAGAGATGAAGCTAAAGGAGACAGACAGAGTCTCCATCAAGACCTCAAAAGAGAGAACCACTCTGGTGGTGAAAGACAGCAAGAGAAGCGACAGCGGCAAATACTACCTGATGCTGGAAAATGCTGCCGGGGTGAAGACATTCACCGTGACTGTGGTCATTGTTGGCAGACCAACTCCACCAACAGGCCCTGTGGAAATTTCTGGTATCTCCTCAGAGTCCTGCAACTTGTCCTGGTCTGAGCCAGCTGATGATGGTGGCACAGAGATCACCAACTACATCGTTGAAAAACGAGAGTCTGGCTCTGCCTCCTGGCAAGTGGTGAACTCCAGCGTGAAGAGAACCACAATCAGAGTGACTCATCTAACCAAATACATGGAGTACACATTCAGAGTGTGCGCCGAGAACAAGTTTGGAGTCAGCAAGTCCATTGAGTCTGCTGCTGTTGTGATTGAGCATCCATTCGGTAAGTTCCCTCAGGCAGTTAAATTACTTTCAAATCCTGAATTTGTATGTGAACAATTATTCTCACTCTCACGTTTAAATTTTTATAGTTCCCCCAAGTCCTCCAACTCGCCCAGATGTCGTGTCTGTGTCTGCCAATGCCATCAGCATCAAATGGGATGTTCCATATGCTGATGGTGGCAGCCAGGTGACAGGGTACTGGATCGAGAAGAAGGAGAGGAATACAATTCTGTGGGTGAGGGAAAACAAGCTTCCCTGCCTGGAATGCCAGTACAAGGTGTCCAACCTGATCGAGGGCCTGGAGTACCAGTTCAGGGTATACGCCATGAATCTCGCTGGACTCAGCAAGGCCAGTGAGGCCTCCAGACCTGTGGTGGCGCTCAATCCTGTTGGTAAGGAAGGCTTTCATGTCCCAACCACAGATAGTTTTATGTAAATGAATGATACAAAAACTGATGAACAAAACAACTAAAACAAAACAACCTCCCCCCCCGTTCAGATCCTCCTGGAAAACCTGAAGTGACGGACATCAGCCGTTCCTCTGTGTCACTGTGCTGGACTGTTCCATTTAACGACGGCGGCAGTAAGATTGTTGGCTACGTGGTGGAGAGGAAAGTCTACAGCACAGATGAATGGGACGACAACCGCTGGCTCAAGTGCAACTACACCACAATCTCAGAAAACTACTTTACCGTCATAAACCTGGGAGAGGGAGAGACCTTTGAGTATCGCGTCATTGCCAAGAACGCTGCTGGCGTCCACAGTGTGCCTTCAGAGTCCACTGGACCAGTCACCTGCAAGGATGAATACTGTGAGTTACATTTTTATTGTAGAATCCTTACCAAAAAGTTTACAGTCATGTATTAAGGTAACAAGTATTCATGTCTTTTTTTGCTGTAGCTCCTCCCAAAGCTGAGCTTGATAGCAAGCTGATAGGTGAGACAGTTACTGTCACTGCTGGCTCGGATGTTGTCCTGGATGCTGCTGTGGGTGGTAAACCAGAACCCACAGTGTTCTGGGCAAAGGGTGACAAGATTTTGGAGCTCGGAGAAAAGTACTCGCTGACCTACACGGCCACAAGAGCAATGGCTGTCATCAAAAACTGCGACAGATACGACACAGGCAGATATATCCTGACTGTCAAGAACGCCAATGGAATCAAGACAGCAGCTGTCAGCGTTAAAGTTTTGGGTAAGCAGTTAAGAAACTACATTAATTCAACTGTAATCACATTATTTCAAGCACTGAGATTGTGTCAGTAGTCTGTTTGAACCACCTAGAATAATTCTTGGTCTGTCTGTTAGACACTCCCGGAGCTCCAGCTGATAAGATCGTGATCAGCAGAGTCACAGAGGAAAAGTGTACAGTGTCTTGGAAGATTCCTCTGGAGGATGGCGGAGACAGTGTCACCCATTACATCGTTGAGCGTCGTGAGACCAGTCGCCTTAACTGGGTTATTATGGAGACTGAGTGCAAGACACTGTCATGCGTCAGCACCAGGCTGATCAAGAACAATGAGTATATCTTCAGAGTTAGAGGAGTCAACAAGTTTGGACCTGGAGTTCCTCTGGAGTCCGATCCGGTTATTGCCAGGAATGCCTACAGTAAGCTTCTCTAAATTAGGCAAAGAAAAAGAGAAACACAGGAAGCAGACTTGTTTCTGTGATTCTGATCTGTCCCACCCCTCTTTCCTTAGCCATCCCATCCCCACCGGGCACACCGGAGGCAACAGCGGTGGGTAAGGAGCATGTCATCATTGAGTGGCTGAAACCAGAGAGTGATGGAGGCAGCGAGATCAAAACCTACATTGTAGATAAAAGGGAGAAGAGCAGCACAAGGTCAGAACAACTGATTGATTCATCACAGTGGGTCTTAGTTTCTGAAATTATTGAAATTAGGATGCTTATGATCTCTCTCTCTCTCTCTCTCTCTCACTCTGGTTTCATCTTTTAGGTGGACTCGGGTGAATAAGAATTACACCATCTATGACACCCGTCTGAAAATCACGGGTCTACTGGAGGGAAGCGAGTACCAGTTCAGGGTGACAGCTGTCAATGCAGCTGGAGACAGCCAGCCGAGCGATGCCTCACCATACATCCTCTGTAAAGACCCAACATGTAAGAGATTTTTTCATTTTTACTTTCAAGATTTTAACTGGTAAAGCCTCGAGATCTCCCCCAGACATCAGTGGTATCTTCCATAACATGAATTTATCCTCAAATTCAGATACCCCGGCTCCTCCATCAATGCCTCGCATCACTGACACAACCAAGCACAGTATCAGCATGACCTGGACCAGGCCCATGTATGATGGTGGCTCAGATGTCACCGGCTATGTAGTGGAGATCCTAGAGGAAGGCTCTGAGCAGTGGTACCGCGCCACCGTCAAGGCTCTCAAGACTAACGAGTATGTGGCCGCTGGCCTGGCAGCCAACAAGAAATACAGATTTAGGGTAGCTGCCATCAACAGCAACGGCACTGGGGAGTTCAGTGAACCTAGCGCTGAGGTTGAGCCACTTGAGAAAATCGGTAAGTCAGTGCTGATTTTTATAGATAGCACTCGCAGGATCATCGGACTCACTCCTTACTTTGCTTCTCCTGCTTAGAAATGCCCGACCTGGAGCTGGACGACGACTTGAAGAAAACAGTGTGCTTACGTGCTGGTGGTACGCTGCGCCTCTTTGTGTCCGTTACTGGCCGTCCGACACCGGTAATAGCCTGGAGGAAGACGGGCGTGGAGCTGCAGAGCCGAGGCTACATTGAGACCACAGATAGCTACACCTTACTGATCATGGAAAAGGTTGACCGCTATGATTCTGGAAAATATGTTGTGGAGGCAGAAAATCCATCCGGCAAGAAGACTGCCACAATCCTGGTTAAAGTCTATGGTATGTCAATCAGAGTTTCCACAGATTATATATTTCAAAGATGTGTGTGTTAACACTGTCAGATCCTCACTTGATTTACTCTTCTCTTTTCTCAGACACTCCTGGCCCTCCAGGTTCAGTGAAGGTGAAGGACTACACCAAAGAATCTGTTGTGATCACCTGGGATGTCCCAAGCATGGATGGTGGTGCTCATGTCAGCAACTACATAGTTGAGAAGCGTGAAGCCAACATGAAATCATACAAAACTGTCACCACTGAGTGTAGGAAGACTCTTTTCAGGATAACTGGTTTGGAGGAGGGTGTGTACTACTTCTTCAGAGTCCTACCAGAGAACATCTATGGTGTTGGTGAGCCTTGTGAGACAACAGAGCCTGTGCTGGTGTGTGAAGTGCCATCAGTTCCTATGAACCTCCAGATTGTTGATGTTACCAAATCCTCTGTCACTCTGCACTGGGAGAAACCATTGTACGATGGTGCCAGCAGGCTGACAGGCTACATCATCGAAGCCTGCAAGGTTGGCTCAGACAGGTGGAGTGCCGTGGCAACACTCAAAGCCTCAGTGTCCCAGCATACCATTCAGTCCCTAACAGAAAATGACCAGTACCTGTTCAGGATTCGAGCCACCAACAGCAGGGGAGCCAGCGAGCCCATGGATATTGTCACTCCTGTTGTAATTCAGGATATCAAAGGTTTGAAAGCACACCACATATCATTTCACTTTATTAAACTTAGACCACCTTCACTAAAATACAAAAAATGTTATTTTTCTTGTGTGTATGTCCAGTGATGCCCAAGATTGACATGACCAGCATCCCTCAAAAGATTGTGCATGTGCACCGTGGCAAACCAATCGACCTCAACATCCCAATAAAGGCCAAACCACAGCCTGTCTGCTCGTGGTTCTTTGGCGGCACCAAACTGAAGGACAGCCTGGACCGCATCAAGATTGACAGCAATGGCAAATACACCCACCTCGTCATCCGTGAGACCACCATCAATGACACAGGAGACTATACACTGGAAGTGAAAAACGCCATTGGTGTGGCAACAGAGGTTATCAAGGTCATCATCCTTGGTAAGGACAATCACCCCAGTGTATATAAGCTAGAGTGTTTTCTATTTTAAGTAAAGCCTAAATGATGACTTTGACTTTTAAATATTCTAAACTTGTTTCCTTTCAGACAAACCTGGCATCCCAGTTGGTCCCATGAAAATTGAAGAGACTGATGGTGTGTCAGTGACAGTCAGCTGGGAACCTCCAGAGAAGGATGGAGGTGCCAATGTTGGCGGCTATGTGGTCGAGCAGCGTGACGCACACCGACCAGGCTGGATCACCATCTCTGAGTCGGTGACCAGACCCTGCTTCAAGTTCACCAGGCTGTCTGAGGGAACTGAGTATGTGTTCCGTGTTGCTGCCATGAATCGCTTTGGCATTGGTGGCTTCCTGCAGTCTGAGGTGGTGGAGTGCAAGAGCCCCAAGAGTGAGTTCTGTCCCCATTATTGTGTCCTCCTTAAGTGTGTTGCCTGTGTTAGCAAACACTGTTGTACCTTGATAACTATTAAGAATAGCCTAATAATTGTTTAATAGCTTGCAGACAATATACCAATCAAACAGCAGACCGTCTACTGTCTGGTATTTGCATGTAATGTATTCATAATTTTTTTTTCCATGCAGCCATCCCTGGACCTCCAAGCAGGCCAGAGGTGCTCGATGTCACCCATGAAGGCATGACTGTGACATGGTGCCCACCTGAGGACAATGGTGGCTCTACCATCGCTGGCTACATCATTGAACGCAAAGAGGCCCGTTCTGACAGGTGGATGAGGATCAACAAAAACCCTGTCACCATGACCAGGTACCGTTCCTCTGGACTAATTGAGGGACTGGAGTATGAATATCGCATTACTGCCATCAACTCTAGAGGAGCTGGCAAACCCAGTGAGAGCTCCGCCATCACTGTCGCCATGGACCCCATCGGTACGTGATGCAGTGCAACAGCTGCGCTGCTCTTATGACATCATCCATTTTAGATTATCTGAACTAGAGTGGAGTATCCAGGTGTACCAAGTCTTTCTGTGTTGTTTAACAGAACCTCCAGGGCCTCCAGTTCAGCCAAGAGTCACAGACACAACCAGGACTTCTGTCTCTTTGGCCTGGCTGCCACCTGAAGAGGAGGGTGGATCTGTCATTACTGGTTACTTGATTGAGATGCAGAAGGTGGACCAGGTGGAATGGACGCTGTGTAACACCACACCCACCAAGATGTGCGAGTACACACTCACCCACATGCCCCAGGGTGCTGAATACAAATTCAGGGTCATTGCCTGCAACGCTGGTGGTTCTGGAGAGGCAGCCGAGATTCCTGGAGTGGTTAAGGTCCAAGAGATGCTTGGTAATAAAGCAATCCATTATCATCATCACACCATAATTGACAAATCTGATAAACCGCATTTTTTTGTTTTCTGAGTTGACAAAAATTTAATTGTGTCTTCTTCAGGTTATCCTGACTACGAGCTTGATAGTAAATACGAGGAGGGCTATGTGGTGCGGCAAGGTGGAGTCATCCATCTGTCTGTACCCATTAAGGGCAAGCCTATTCCTATATGCAAGTGGACCAAGGACGGTCGTGACATCTCTCATCGGGCCATGATTGCCACTCATGATGACATCACTGAGCTGGTCATCAAAGAGGCACACAAAGATGACACCGGTACATACGACTTAGTGCTGGAAAACAAATGTGGTAGAAAGGCTGTGTACATCAAGGTGAGTAAAATCAGATGTACTTCAAGTAATATTGAAAATTACATTATGTGGTTGCTTAACTTTCTGTGTGTTCCCCTCCCCTGCCTCCAGGTGAAGGTGATTGGTCGGCCCGATGCCCCTGAAGGACCTCTGGAATTCGATGACATTCAGGCTAGATCAGTCCGGGTCAGCTGGAGGCCACCATCAGATGATGGTGGCTCTGACATCTTGGGATACATAGTGGAAAGACGGGAGGTACCCAAGGCAGCCTGGTACACAGTAAATGCCAGGGTAACTGAAAACTCTCTGGTGGTGAAGGGCCTGAAGGAGAGCGTGGAGTACCACTTCAAGGTTTCTGCCGAGAATCAGTTTGGTGTCAGCAGATCTCTCAAGTCCGATGAGGCTGTCACACCAAAGACACCGCTTTGTGAGTACTTGCCGTAGTTGTTCTAAATTTCCAAGCCCATTGGATGTTTACCAAAGGTTAAATAAAAGTACAGTAGTAATCTATACTACTATTCAGTGACAATATGCTTCACTACAGGTGCACCTGAACCTCCAAGCAACCCCCCAGAGATCATGGACGTGACAAAGTCCACAGTGTCTCTGTCCTGGGCTCGTCCCCGGGATGATGGAGGCTCTCGAGTCACAGGATACTATGTGGAGAGAAGGGAGGTATCAACAGAGAAATGGGTCCGACACAACAAAACCCACATCACCACCACCATGTACAATGTCACCGGTCTCATCCCTGATGCGGAGTACATGTTTAGAGTGGTGGCGCAGAATGACATTGGACAGAGTGAACCTGGTCCTGTTTCAGAATCTGTGGTCTGCAAAGATCCATTTGGTGAGTTGATTTCATATCAAATCCAAAACACTTCTGCTAAGATTCTTCATGAGAATTAACCACTCCCTGTTTGTCTACCTACAGACAAGCCCAGCCAACCAGGAGAGATTGACATCATCTCCATCACCAAGGACTGCATCACCATCCACTGGCTCAGGCCTGAACATGATGGTGGCAAGGAGATCTTGGGTTACTGGATTGAGTTCAGGCAGGCTGGCGAGAGCGCCTGGAAGAAATGCAACAAGGAACGTTCCAAAGATCGTCAGTTTACCATGGGTGGATTGATGGAGGCCACTGAGTATGAGTTCCGAATCTTTGCTGAGAACGAAACTGGACTCAGCCGACCTCGTCGCACACCCATGGGTATCAAGACCAAACTAAGCGGTAAGCTGCTGCAAACATTGTTGCAGTAGGGTTTAATAGATCTCAGAGCCACTTTGTAATGTGACGTGTTTTTACAGAGTTTACCTCTAAATTATGATCAATCTGTGTTGTTATTCTTCAGTTGGTGAGGCTCCTGCTTTGAAGGAAGCCATTGAAGATGTAACGACCAAGCTTGGCGAGTCTGGCACTCTTATCTGTGGCATCATTGGTAGACCTCTGCCTGAGATAAAGTGGTACCGCTATGGCAAGGAGCTGATCCAGAGCCGCAAGTACAAGATGAGCTCGGATGGTCGGAACCACTCTCTTAGCATCCTGACAGATGAACAGGAAGACGAGGGTATGTACACCTGCAGGGCTATCAACGAGGCTGGAGAGATTGAGACCAGCGGCAAACTGCGCCTGCAGGCAGCACCCCAGTTCCACCCAGGCTTCCCATTGAAGGAAAAGTACTTCGCTGGGGCTGGCACCAGCCTGCGCCTCCATGTTGTCTACATTGGTCGTCCCATCCCTCAGATCATGTGGTTCTACGGCAAGAAGCCTCTGAATGCATCTGAAAATGTGATCATTGAAAACACTGAAAGCTACACCCACCTGGTGGTGAGGAATGTCCAGAGAAAGACCAATGCTGGCCGGTACAAGGTGCAGCTCAGCAACGTGTATGGAACTATTGACACTGTGCTGCGTGTTGAAATCCAAGGTAAAAACAAAAAAAAAAACACCCCAAGAAACATAATTTTTTGTTGCATTTTAGAAAAAAAACTATGAATAAAAAAAGAAGAACCATTACTTATTCTTTCACTTTTATTACAGACAAACCCGAAATCCCTGAGGGCCCTGTAGTTGTTGATGCCCTGCTTAAAAGCTCAGTTGTCATCAGCTGGAAAGTCCCGAAAGATGATGGAGGGTCCATGATCACCAACTACATTGTGGAAAAACGTGAAGCCAAAGAAGGCGAACAGTGGCACCTTGTGTCCTCCTCAGTCTCTGGCACCACCTGCCGTGTCCCCAACCTGATAGAGAGTGCCGGCTACTACTTCAGAGTCTCTGCCCAGAACCAGTATGGAGTCAGTGAGCCTCTGGAGATCCCATCAGTTGTCATCATCAAGAGTCCATTTGGTAAGTCTGGTCTGTTTTCCAGCTTTTGGCTCATGTAGCTACACAACAGCAAAGAGAGAAAATGAGTGCATCACAGTAACACACCTTGTTTGTTTCCCAGAAAAACCTGGCATCCCACAGCAGCCCTTCATTATCAGCTCCACCAAAGACTCCTGCGTTGTTTGCTGGAAACCTCCAAGTAGTGACGGAGGAGCTAAAATCACCAACTACTACCTGGAGAAACGTGAGAAGAAGCAGAACAAGTGGATGTCAGTAACCTCTAAGAAGCTTGCAGAGACCAACTTTGAGGTCAAAGGCTTGATTGAGGGCTTTGAGTACGAGTTCCGTGTCAAATGTGAGAACATTGGTGGCGAGAGTGACTGGAGCGAGATCTCTGCACCGATCATCCCCAAGTCCGACCAGTCTCCTCGTGCTCCTGCATTCAGAGAGGAGATCAGAGACATGACTGTCAAATACCAAGCCAATGCTACCTTTGTCACCAAGGTACTTCATTTGAAGTGTATGAACTGTGGGTGTTTTTGTAGTTGCTGATCTGTAATATACTTACCTTTTTTTATTTTACAAGGTGGTGGGGCATCCAAAGCCTGTGGTGAAATGGTATCGTAGTGGAAAAGAGATCCTGGCAGATGGAACCAAGATCAAAGCCCAGGAGTTCAAGGGAGGCTACTACCAACTGGTTATCACTGGTGCTGATGAGAACGATGCCACTGTTTACCAAGTCAGAGCTACCAACTCCTCAGGATCCATCTCCACAACTGCCAACCTGGAGGTGGAAGGTAATAATACTGTTTTGAAATTGCAAAAAAAATGTTTTCTAGAATTTATTGAGAGATTAGTTTACTAATGTAATGTAATGTCTGTAACTTTAATTCTAGTTCCTGCAAAGATCCACCTGCCTAAGGAGCTCCAGGGAATGGGAGCGGTACATGCTGTTCGTGGTGATCACGTT
The DNA here is from genome assembly GCA_900323345.1 of Pseudochromis fuscus. Classification (NCBI taxonomy): domain Eukaryota; kingdom Metazoa; phylum Chordata; class Actinopteri; family Pseudochromidae; genus Pseudochromis; species Pseudochromis fuscus. The sequence continues at coordinate 111,193 of OOFC01048526.1, forward strand.
ACCATTAAGATCCCGATCTCTGGCAAGCCTGAGCCAGCGATCACTTGGCAGAAGGGTCAGGAGATCCTCTCCAGCAGTGCTTATCACCAGGTCATCACCACCAGGTCTTTCACTTCCCTGGTCTTCCAGAAGGGCGTACAGAGGAAGGACACTGGCTACTACATAATTACTGCAAAGAACAGGTTTGGAACAGACAAGCAAACCATCGAGATGAATGTGGCTGACATTCCTGATGCTCCAAAGGGACTTGTGGTCAGTGACATTAGCCGTGATTCCATCACTCTCACCTGGGAGCCCCCTGCTAATGATGGAGGAAGTGACATTGTTAACTATATTGTGGAGAAGTGTCCCACCACTGGCGACAGATGGATCCGTGCTGGACAGACAGCTGAATGCAGCATCACCATCATTAATGTATTCGGAAAGACCAAATACCAGTTCCGCGTTGTTGCAGAGAATGAATTTGGCCTGAGTCCTCCTTCTGATCCAACTGAGCCCATCACGACAAAGGAAGATAAGTCTGTCATCAGAAACTATGACGAGGAAGTAGACGAAGCCAGAGAGATCACTAAAGAAGAGGCTCTATTCTACAAGGTAAAGGAGCTGTCCTCCAAGTACATCATCTCTGAGGAGCTTGCTCGTTGCCAGTTTGGAGCAGTTCACCGTTGTGTGGAGATTGCCACAAAGAAGACATTCATGGCCAAGTTTATTAAGGTTAAAGGAACCGACCGTGAGTTAGTTCTCCGGGAAATTGAAGCCCTTAATGTCGCAAGGCACAAGAATATCATCTACCTGCATGAGTACTTTGAAAGCATGGAGGAAATTATCCTGATATTTGAATTCATCTCTGGAGTAGACATCTTTGAGCGCCTTGGCACCTGCAACTTTGAACTCACGGAGCAGGAGATTGTTCGATACCTGAGACAAGTCTGCACTGCTCTCAAGTTCATGCATACCAACAACTTCGGCCACTTTGATATCCGCCCAGACAACATTGTCTACACCACCAGGAGAAGTACCAACATAAAGATCATTGAAATGGGTCAGGCTAGGCTGCTGGTACCAGGAGAAAACATCAGAATGCTGTTCTCAGCTCCAGAGTATTACGCCCCAGAAGTCCACCGCCATGACTTAGTCACAACAGCCACCGATATGTGGTCGGTTGGTGTTTTGGCATATGTTCTGCTCAGTGGCCTTAATCCGTTTGCGGCAGAGTCCACAACAAAGATGATCGAGAACATCTCTAGCTGTGAGTACATCTTTGACAGTGAAGCATTCAAAGACATTAGCCTGGAGGCTATGGACTTTGTAGACAGACTTCTAATCAAGGACAGAAAGCTCCGTATGACTGCCCATGAGGCTCTGGAGCACCCTTGGCTCAAGATGAAGATTGAGCATGTCAGCAGCAAGGTCATTAGGACATTACGACACAGGAGGTACTATCAGGGTCTGGTGAAGAGGATGGATACTATTGTATCAGCAGCTCGTGTGGCATTTGGCGGTGGCTTTAAGAATCAGAGAGGATTGGCTGTGGGTAAAGTGAAGATTGGAACTGAGTACCGTGGCCTCCGTGCTGGTCCAGTCATGCATGGCTCAGCCGAGGAAGGTGGCCATGTCAGATTCACTTGTTCCATTGTCAACTATGACAAGAGTACACAGGTGTCATGGTACTTTGGCAACCGGCAGCTACACCCAAGCCCGAAGTATGAAATTACTTACAGTAATGGATTTGCCAGCATGTATGTAAAGGACATCGAAGAGAGCGATGATGGGGTGTACAGATGCAAAGTGGTGAGTGATGATGGAGAGGACAGTGCTTATGGAGAGCTATTTGTCGAGACAGTGAGGAGCTTCAGAGAGCACTACATCAGCCGTTCCATCAAGAAACTGAGGAGGAAAGTCGACAGGACTAAACTTCTGCAGAGACCACCAGAGTTCACTTTGCCGCTCTACAATCGCACTGCCTACATTGGTGAAGATGTCCGCTTTGGTGTTACTATTACCGTGCACCCAGAGCCTCATGTTGCATGGCTTAAGAATGGAGAGAGAATCAAACCTGGGGACGATGATAGCAAGTACACATTCACTAGCGACAAGGGTCTGTACCAGCTCATGATCCACAATGTAGAAATGAATGATGATGCTGAATACACCGTAATGGCCCACAACAAGTTTGGAGAAGATAGCTGCAAGGCCCGTCTCACCGTGGCGCCTCATCCAGTGATGGAGGAAACTATGAGGCCCATGTTCAAACGTCTGCTGGCTAATGTTGAGTGCACTGAGGGGCATAGTGTCCGTTTTGAGCTCAGAGTCTCAGGAGTCCCAACTCCTAATCTGAAATGGGAAAAGGACGGTCATCCACTTCAGTTTGGTCCCAAGGTTGTTGTCATTGAGGAGGATGTCGACTATCATGTCCTTCACATCAGAGAGACTCTGCTTGAAGACTCTGGTGTGTACAAAGTTACCGCAACCAATTCTGCTGGCTCTGCAAGCTGTCAGGCCACACTGAAGGTGGACCGCCTTACCTACACCAGGAGAGAGTACAAGAGTGAGGAGGAGAAATACAGACACGTTCAGAAACAAATTGAAAAGACCAACAAAATGGCTCAGAAAATTGTTGCCACCGAAGAGCTTGTACCTCTGAACCCCACAGCTCAAGAAGCTCTCAAATTTGCTGCAGAGATGTACAAGCCTGCAGTGAGCACAAAGAACGTGGAGGGTGAGTTTGACATCACAGTGGAAAAGTCAGACACCAAGAAGCTTGAGGAAGAGAGGAGAATGTTCATGCCCTATGAGATTCCTGAACGTGTGGTTCATGACCCAAGAGTTCTGGATGAAGACAAAGCCATCAAACAGTTTGTGCCTCTGTCTGACATGAAATGGTACAGAAAGCTGAGAGATCAGTATGAGGTTCCAGAAAGGATGGAGAGGATTGTGCAGAAGAGGCAGAGACGTATTCGTCTGTCCAGGTGGGAGCAGTTCTATGTCATGCCCCTCCCGAGAATCACGGACCAATATAGACCAAGATGGCGTATTCCACAATTCACTCTGGATGACCTGGAAACAGTCAGACCTGCACGCCGCTCACCCTCTCCTGAATCGGAGGCCTCCTTTAGATCCAGGAGGAGATCTCTGGGAGACCTCAGTGACGAGGAGCTTCTGATGCCTGTGGATGACTATCTTTCCATGAGGAGGACAGAGGAGGAGAAAATGATGCTGGAGGATGAACTTGAACTCGGCTTTTCTGCCTCACCTGCTGGCAGTCCAGTCCGCGAGCAACGAGCCATGGAATACCAAGAAAAGAAGCAGGAAGTGAGGCGCGAGGCTGTTGAGGTCACTGAAACAAAGAAAAAACGGACCATTTCTCAATATATGAGGAGGAGGCGGTCCCTGTCACCCACCTACATTGAACTGATGCGCCCAGTTTCAGAGCTTATCAGACCACCACGAGCCAGACCTCCTGTGGAGGCAGAAGGAGAAATTGTGGAGAGGAGGTCTCCAACCCCAGAGAGGACCCGTCCCCGCTCTCCCAGCCCCATCAGATCAGTTGAGAGGTCATCCCGGTCTTCGTCGAGGTTTGAGCGGTCTGCCCGCTTCGACATTATGTCCCGCTATGAGGCCAGAAAGGCTGCTTTGAAGTCTGAAAGGAAATATCAGGTTGTTAGTCAAACGCCTTTCAGCCTGGACCACGCTCCTCGTGTGACCGTCAGAATGCGCTCTCATCGCATCCCAATTGGCCAAGACACCAAATTCACCTTGAACATCCAAGCCAAGCCAGAGGCCCAAGTGGCGTGGTTCCACAATGGAGATCCAATCTCTGAAAGCAGCGAGAAATACATCTTCACCAACATGACTGGTGTTTTGTCCATCACTATCCTGGAATGTCAAGAAGACGACAGTGGCACATACCGCTGCGTATGCTCCAACTCCAAGGGAGAAGCCTCGGATTATGCCACCCTGGAAGTGTCAGGTGGTGGCTACACCACCTTCTCCTCAAGGCGTAGGGATGAGGAAGCTCCCAGAGGATACGTCCCTGAAGTGAGTCGAGTTGACCACTATCACACCACCCACTTCAAAGCTGGCTATTCTTCTGAGACTCACTTTGAGGTGGAAGAGAGCAAGACTAAACGAATCGATACACATGAAGTTGTTACACATGAAAGATATGGTGCCTCTGCTGAGAGGTACTCCTCTGCTGAGAGGTACTCCTCTGCTGAGAGGTACGACTCATCTATCAAGTATGCCTCCACAGAATACCTGTCATCTGGTTCCTCTTATTCATCAGACAAGTTTTCCCTGACAGGGAAGCACTCCACATCTGAAGCTAAACTGAAATCATCTTCTGCTGCTATTGGTGAGGACGTTTCCGTCCACAAGACAAAACCTTCTCTCCCTGCCAGAATCCTCACCAAGCCTCAGTCTGTGACGGTAGCAGAGGGAGAAACAGCCAGATTCTCCTGCGATATTGATGGGGAGCCTGCACCCACTGTGACATGGTTGCATGAGAGTGTAACCATTGTCTCATCTCACCGCATCCAGGTCACCACTACACAGTACAAATCCAGCCTGGAGATCTCCTCTGTGATGGCCTCTGACGAGGGCAGCTACACTGTGGTGGTGGAGAACTTGGCAGACAGACAGGAGGTTCACTTCACTTTGACTATCCGCAGACCAGCTCCCAAAGAGCAAGTCAAGGCTGTCAAATCACCAGAGCCATCTGTAAAGTCACCAACTCCTGTTTCCCCTGTAACTTCCCCTGTTCCCAGTGTAAAGTCACCAGAACCCAGCATCAAATCCCCTGAGCCTTCCATTAAATCACCAGCTCCAAGTCTTAAGTCTCCAGAGCCAGGTGTGAAGTCACCAACACCGAGTGTGAAGTCTCCAGAGCCAGGTGTGAAGTCACCAACACCAAGTGTGAAGTCTCCAGAGCCAAGTGTGAAGTCACCAACACCAGGTGTGAAGTCACCAACACCAAGTGTGAAGTCTCCAGAGCCAAGTGTGAAGTCACCAACACCAGGTGTGAAGTCTCCCGAACCAGAGGGAGTTAAATCTCCGAGCAGCGTGAAATCTCCTGAGCCAAAATCACCAGCTCCAAGTGTCAAGTCTCCTGAACCTGAGGGACTTAAGTCACCACGTGGTATAAAGTCTCCTGAACCCAGACTCAAGTCACCACCACCAATTAAGTCACCTGAGAGTGTGAAGTCACCCGAACCTGAGGAAGTAAAATCACCCCGGGGTGTTAAATCTCCAGAGCCTGCAGGAATCAAATCACCAAGAGGTATTAAGTCCCCAGAACCAGCTGGAATCAAAACACCTAAAGGCATAAAGTCCCCAGAACCGTCAGGCATCAAATCACCAAGGGGCTTGAAGTCTCCTGAACCTGAGGGAATCAAATCACCCCCTAGGGTGAAGTCCCCTCCTCCGATCATGTCCCCCAAGAGGGTTGTGTCTCCATCTCCAAAACCTCCCAAGGTCCTGAGTCAGCTGACTGCTGAGGCCTGCGAGAGCTCGGTGAGGATGTCCTGTGTCTGTGAGAGCAGTGTCAGGGAGGTGACATGGTACGTCACCGGCAGGAGGCTTTCGCAGAGCAGTCGCTTTGAGATGCACTACTCTGATGGCTCCTGCAGCCTTTTGATCCACGATCTGGCCGACGGTGATCAGGGAGAGTACACCTGTGAGATGACATCAGACGGAGGAGTCTCCAAATCATCCTTCTCCTTTACTGGACAGGTTTTCCAGTCCATACGGAAGAAGATTACAGCCTACCGTGAGCAGCAACTGGCATTGAAAGGTAAGCATCATTCTCCGGGATCCAAAAGTATTCAGGTCAATTTCACTTTGGTTATCATAGACTCTGACATTCTAACTCATTCCAAATTTTACCCTAAACAGGATCAATGACGATGAGTCACAAGGAGTCGTCATCGGCCATGAGCTCATCCATGATGATGAAGAAAGAAATCCACACAGTGGAGGAGTCTTCCTCCTTTTCTTCCTCTGCCCAGCAGGCAATGATGTCATCCATGATGGAGTCCAGCTCCTTCAGCAGCATGGCAGCTGAGATGAAGTTTGAGACCATGTCCATGTCCAGCATGTCCTCCGTGACGTCCGAGACGTATGCCATGAGCTCCAGCAGCCTCACTGAGATGACCTCCCACATGGAGGGGTCCTCATTGAGAGCCATTGGTAAGATGCTGAGGACAGTCTGTGATGGTGTTTCCCAAACAAACACATTAGTTTTCAGTGCACTCATGTGAATGTGATGTTGGTTTCAGGTTCTGCTCCAAGAATCGAAGCTCTGCCAGAAGACATCAGCATCGAGCCGGGCAAAGTCCTGACGGTTGCCTGTGCCTTCTCCGGTGATGCCAAACATATCGAGTGGTCCCGCGGAGGCAGAACCATTGAGGTGACCGCCGGAGGACGCTTCCACATTGAGACGACTGAGGACCTGACCACCCTTATCATCACCGGGGTGAAGGAGGAAGACGCTGGAACCTACACCCTCAAACTGTCTAACGAGCTCGGATCTGACACAGCAACTGTTCACATTAGCATTCGATCAGTGTAAAAAAAAAAAAAATCTAATCTCCGAAACTTCCCCTTTTCCCTTCTTCCATGCGTTTTTATTTATTAATTGAGCTAAATAATCTACTGGATAACGATCTGGATTCTGTTCTTGTAAATATGAACTATTTTTGTACCAATCTTGACATTAATTTATGCCAAACTAGACTAAAGTCTAAAGTTGTTATAAAATGTGCCATAT